>JAAGNO010013958.1:26651-41936 GCA_033439905.1 Ceryle rudis | reverse complement strand
ATCGAAGTAACGTCTCCTAAAGAATGGAGGCGAGACATGTTAAAGGACCCCAGCGAAAGAGAAATGAAAAAAAGGAAGGCAAAAACCACAAAGAAAAAAAAAAAAAAAAAGAAAAAGAAAAAAAAGCCCCACAAAACCAAAACACACAAAAACCCCCCAACTCCAAGGAACTAAAAACCAACAAACTAAACCAAACCAAACCTTTGATACAGAACAAATTCCAAACAAAGGCAAGGAATGATCTCAGACTCAGAGAAACCTAAGGGGAAAATACGACCTGCATCTTTTGATAGCTGTGTTCGTGTCTTACAAAAGGAGTGTATAGTGCTACTAGTACAGGATAATTCCCAGCACATTTAATGCCTGCCTGTATGTCCAGTGTCAACAAATACACACAGCAGGACTGAGTAGGATAAGAACATCTTTCTCTTGCTCACTGTTGCAAATTTTGCAGTCTTTGGACTTGGAAAGAAAGCAGAGTGAACTGAAACTATGTGTTTATAAATACACATCCAGACTTGCAGAATCAGAAGTAAAGAAAACAGCTTCTGCTCACAGTAAAGGTCAGTCATAGGATCAACCAAGGCCAGATTAATTAGAGTTCAAGGGGCTCTTGAGTTCAGAAGATAAATCTCACGCTATCTAGGGCTAGCAGTTTAACAGAAAAAGACATTGATTTCAGCTCCGAACATTGAAGAAACTGAGCTGGAGTACATATAAAGTTCATTATTTTTGTTAAGATGTGAATTTTTAGACTTGAATTTCTTAGAATAAAGACTGACATACAAGAATTTCTTACAAAGCCAAAGTACAACTGTAACTCACAGGATTTTATACAGTCAGTTACCAAAGTATTCCAACTTATCTCCCGGACAATCTTTCTCTACTTCATTTCAACTAGCGGGTGGGGCAGGAGGGAAAAAAAAATCATTTCAATTTGAGATTTATGATGCGTATTGCAAGTACAACACCATGGGTTTTTGTTCATATTAGGAATATAACAGCTTTTCCCATATCTTCATTTAGAAGCAACTTTTTTCCTCTTTTCTTCATACTACCTCTGTTTTCACAGTCAGTTAGCCTGAGCTCGTCCTTTTTAACATTCAGCAATTTCATATGGTCAGATGTGCATGTCTAGCTTGATATATCTTGAGACTTCTTCCCCTCCCTACCTTGCCTGAAATGCTGGCTATTTACATTTCATGATAACACACGACATGAAATTCTGAAGTCAGCAAATCATTTCCAAAAAATAAAACCAAACAAAATCCCAAAAGCCTTCCTGCAAACCCAATCTGTTACACACAACTGTTGTACTTGCTGTATCCTGACTTCTCACAGCAAACAGGTCCCCATGTCTAACACTTGTGCAGTCATAATATAAAAATAATCTCATTTTCTGCTTACAATCCACTACACATGCAAAATTCTGAACATAAACCAGAATGTGACTGCTGTAATATTATGCAAAGCGAGAGAAAATAGTACAGACAATATTGTGACATTCTGAATCTACGCTTCAACAAAAACACTTTCAAAATGTTTTATGCTGTTAATAAGCAGAACTGTGAACTAATGCAGTATTCCATAGACTGCTTAAAAAAAAAATCCCTTTATATTTGCTATAATCTTTAGAGTGCTGAAAACAGTAAAAGGATATAAAATTTGGTATACATACACAACATGGCTGACAATCTCAGTTTCTAGTAGTCACCTGTATAGGAACTTCCTGAACCAGAGTGATGTGTTCCACTGTGTTCTAGAATCACACTGATGGACCAAACTTTTTACAGTATAACACAGCTCTGATGAATTAATGTTATGCATCTGGTAGTGAATGTCACAACTTTTTACATGTTTTAAAGAGTTTCCTTTGTTTAAAGATTTACTTCCAGCTGATCCACTGTTAAGTGTTTTTTATCTTTTCTGCTATGGAATGTAACAGACTTTCCTCACTATGAATTTCCAAAACACCACGATTTTCTTTCTCCTTTCCCTTCCCTTCCCGAAGGGCTTTCACCTGTCCAGTTTTGGAAGGCCACGGTATATAGCCCCTTTTCTCTCTTTGGACTACTACTACTTTGTGACATTCACCAAGCAAATGAAGTCTTAAGAATCTGGATTCTACACCAAGAATGCAGGATCTCATGATGGTTTAATTTTCAGACAGAAAAAGAAGCTGCTAAGAGCTGCATTTATCCCTTGTGTTAAGAAAATGGGTCCTGTAATTGTTAAGTCTTGTAGGCTTGTACATCACAAACCTTCAAGGGGTGAAAAATGATGCAGGTACTTTTTGTGTTGTCAGCATTCAAAAAAAATCTAGTTCAAACCAGTCTGCTGCACAATATCACTTAACTTTAAAAAATGTCTTTCTTGGTTAAGAAAATAAAACACAGCAAGAACCTGCACAGAGTTAACCCTGTTCAGTAACTAGATTTGCCTCACTGCCACACTTAGAGCAATCACAGAAATAGAGTGTACAATGGAGTTCTCATCTTCATTTTCACATATGGCCTGAAACCTAAACAAATGGATCCTTGTTAACTCCAGCACTTCAGTAATTCCACTTATACTGATCCTCATGCCTTTGATGGTATAAAAATAACCAAAAAAAGCATTGCATTTCAAATATGAATAATAAGCATCCAACCAGTGTCTCTGCAGAATCACGTATAAAACTTCAGACAGCACAGACACAGAGCACAGACATTTTCCCAAAGTTAGATTTAATTGGCCACTGAAAATACAGCAAATACTTACTGAGATAGACCAATAAGCTACTGTAAACCCACATCCTCAAGGCAATTCTTCAACAACTAGGATTACCATATCACACACAGTAGGAGAGATCACTTTCTGATACTGGCAAAGCATTCACAAAAAAAAAAAAAAAAAAAAAAATCAGATTTTGACTATGTAGATGACGAAAGGTGAAATGGACAGAGAAGACTATCTGCACTATCTTTTGCCTTCACTGGCGTGCTGGAAATACAATTCATTGCTCAAAAGCAAAAACATAATCCTCATATGTCAAGCTGATAAGAGTTCCTGCTTTAACAGTATGACATGATCCAACAAAGGGAAAGTAATCCTGGCAAGGACTTGACAGAGAAAGCATAAGAAATGCAGCTGTTTTCAAATTCCATGCCTAACACTCTGCATTTTAATTGATGAGCATCTACTGTAAATATAAACCCGCATTTTTAAATGTTTTTGTCAGTGGAGAAGAAAAACAAAGTTATTAGAAAAGCACAATCCAGACTATGGCACTTGGCATTTCTACAGGAAATATACCTCTCTGGGCTCCACCATAAAATAAATTTCAAAACTCCTGGCTAGTGCATGTATGCAGTTATAATGCTGAGTTCTAACACCAGAAAGGTGAGAAAAATTAAATGCTCGAATTGGGAATGTTGATAGAACTTCAGTTCTGATTTTGAAAAACAAAGGGCCAAAGGTGTCCAGTTTCCATTAGGTCTCAGTCTACACATCTGCCATGTGCATTAAAAAATTATCCAAGTTGCAGTATCTTAATGTGCATTTTTTTTTTCCAAACCATATTATTCCCCGTTTTGAAGACAGTCTTTGTAGGAGAAACTAACTAAAGCAGAACCAATTGTGATTAGATAATTATACACAGACCTGTTGATCACTTGTTAACACATAAGCAGCTTACATCTGTGATTACGGGTGAGGTTACTTTAGGCTTGCACAAAAAGCCTGCAGTGCAGATTTTTCAATTATCTGTCTGCACTACCACTGGCTTATCTGTGTACAAAATCAACAGTGCAAAGCACTGTCAACTAACTAAAAGCTGAGCTACTACTGACATATATTTGAGCCCTAATAAATAGTAAGGTAACAAGCTAAACAAATTGTGTTTTGCAAAGCGTGAGCAGAAGAGTTACCTACATTTCTCCTATAAAACAGTGTTTCTATACCCTAAACAGTACTTTTATTCTGGTAGTTGTAAAGTAATCAAAGTGCTAATGAAAATTAGGTGTTCAAGAATCTAATCAACAGGCAAAAGGTTACAACCCCATAATGAAGAGACAACTGGTATTTTTTTAGGGATTAAAACCAAACAAAACAACCAACCACGAAACAAACTTTCAATGAGTATCAGTAACTTAGAAACTGACAGATAAACCATATGGAAAGGTAAAGACAGAAAAAGTTGCAAGTGATGCAGCTAAGAACCATAAGACTGTTTATGTCACTAATAGTGACATAGCTTATTACTAGCTGAGGATAGTAAAATTGCCAATAGGCAAAAGAAGCAGTTATGTCTAATAAATGCTTTACACTAGGAAACAATTAAGATGACACATCTTACAAATGCAATGAAGTACTTTCCAATGCTTTAACAATGCCTAGAGATGTTTCCTTTATTATTGAGAAATTTGTAGCAATGAATACTTGTGATGGCAAGGTCAGATGGTTTGATCCTACTAGTTCTACAAAAGCTGGAATTGAAGCCTCAAGTCTACACACTGACAATTTTTCAACACTACCATAATTTCGGTAAGTTATGAGTTAATACTTTGAAGATATATAAAAATATGTAAAAACACAGGTCAGAAAGGTTGGCATTCAACTAGAAAATGCAGAGAAGAAATAGAAATGCTGAAATTAATAAATTAATGGATCAAAATAATTAACATTGACTATCATCAGTGTAAGAGGTGATAAGACCTCATGCAGATGAAGACCAAAACCATGATTTCACAAATATAATACTTAAAGTTAGTCAATATAATATGTATTCACACTGCATGACTTACTAGAATGATGGTTTCAGAATTGTTTTAGAGCAATGAACAACACATGAAGTCAACCAGAACTCAAGATACCACTAGAACTATAAATAAAAAGAGAAAACCCACATGGCCAGTTCCCATATTTAAAAGCACTCAACATTTTCAGTATTTGAAAGTTATCTAAACACAATTCCTGACAGAATGCTGTGGATGAGATGGACATCAACTAAACAGAGTGTCAGTCAGAAAAAGGCCGGGAAGCCCAAACAAGACAGACTCGCTCGAACTACACGGGCTCTATGAGAAAATCAAATGCAAAGCATATTAATAGGGAATAAATAGGGAGGCCATACTCTAAACAGCAGATTAATTTAATCTGCATGTACCTTTTGTACAGCATAAAAAATGATACAAAGGAAGACAATGATGGAGCCATTACTCAGCAGCAGTGGCTATCCTGCATGAGCAATTCCAGTTCTGATTACACAAGATAATCATCAAAATCAGAAGAAACAGTGAGCTGAGTGGCTGTGACAAGACTGCACACAATTCTAGTTTTGGCCCAATGCTATCAAACAAGTATCTATTGACAAGAAAAAAGGTTGAAGATCACAGACTGAAAACACTGGTACCTGTATAGGTGATATTAAGAAACCCTTTTAGAAAGAAACTTTGGATGTTTACAGATGCATGTGCTACTAAGGCTTGGATCCTGCTCATCCTCCTGATGAGGACTGCTACAAAAGACATCACTACAAGTCAGCATTGCAGGAAATGTATAGTCACGGGCACAATGGAAAGGTCTGTGGAAGTTGTGAGCCTTGAATTAATTTTCCACCTGTCCTTGAAAAAAAAAGGAAATGTATCACCTGGATTCTTGGGGAATTTGGTGACAGATCACTGTTGATCAAATACTGAAACACCATCCATCAAGAGATCAGCTCATATTACATTTGAACTTTTTTTTTTTTTTAATCTAGGTTTTATTTAGGAAAAAAAGTCTGTGAAATGAGGTCTTGAAAAGCAGCAGGAATGGGTGCTTACAGAATAGTGATCAAGACTGAGTAACTTCTGGTCACAACATTCATATCAGTAAGTTGATCATCCCTGACATGCCTGTTGCGATTTAACCTCAGCCAGCAACTAAGCACCACCCAGCCACTCAATTTCCCATTTTGGGATGGGAGAGAGAACTGGGAGAGTGAAAGTGAAAAAACTTGGGGGTTGAGATAAAGACAGTTTAATAGGTAAAGGAAAAGCTGCGCATGCAAGCAAAACAAAACAAGGAATTCATTCACCACTTCCCATAGGCCCATACTAGCTACTGTGAAGAAAATTAACTCTAGCCGGGCCAAAACCAGCACAATGGTCAAGGAGAAACAAATCAGTGTGTTCATAGTCAACTGGATGCTATGTGGCAGCAGAAAAGATGAATGATACAAATAGCTGCTTAACACTGGAATGCATCTCCAAAAGTATACAGCCCTTGTCATGTTGGATGAAAAGTAATACAATGAAGAGCAGTTAAAAATGGCATTTCCTTTGTTATTGGTATGGCTGCCTGAGGGAACCTGAAGCACAGGAGAATAGTTATACTTGAAGTTCCTGGCCTGAAACAAGAGTGGCTGGAAAGCTGCTTAGTGGAAAAGGACCTGGGGGTGTTGGTTGACAGCTGACTGAACTCGAGCCAGCAGTGTGCCCAGGTGGCCAAGAAGGCCAATGGCATCCTGGCCTGTATCAAAAACGGTGTGACCAGCAGGAGTAGGGAGGTGATTGTGCCCCTGTACTTGGCACTCGTGAGACCGCACCTTGAGTACTGTGTCCAGGTTTGGGCACCACAGTATAAGAAAGACATTGAGGTGCTGGAGTGGGTCCAGAGAAGGGCAACGAGGCTGGTAAGAGGTCTGGAAAATGTCTTACAAAGAGCAGCTGAGGGAACTGGGGTTGTTTAGTCTAGAGAAGAGGAGACTGAGAGGAGATCTTATTGCTCTCTACAACTACCTAAAAGGAGGTTGTAGTGAGGCTGGTGTCAGTCTCTTCTCCCAAATTACTAATGGTAGGACGAGAGGAAATGGCCTCAAGTTGCGTCAGGGGAGGTTTAGATTAGATACTAACAAGAAATTCTTCACTGACAGAGTGGTTGGGCACTGGAACAGGCTGTCCAGGGAGGCAGTGGAATCACCATCCTTGAAGGTGTTTAAAAAACTAGTAGATGTAGCACTTGATGCTATGGTCTAGTGGTTAGGGGGATGTTGGGATGAAGGTTGGACTTGATGATCCTAGAGGTCCTTTCCAACCATAATAATTCTATGATTCTAAGAGAGACAAAAGGTCAGGCTCACTTTGGATTTCACTTTTTGAGCAAGTAAATTCATCCGTTGTGCAAGAAACTAATGTCCTAAGGAAGCAAACCTCTGTGAATGACATTTCCCGTGTCAAGTAATTTATACGTAAGTGAACAGAAACTATCTACAGACTCCCATCACTCACATCTGTGTCTGCCCACAGAGAAGCTAAACAAGGCTAACCCAAAAATTCTCCATAAAGCCAACAAGCAGTAGCAGCACAAGAATCAGACATCCTGTCAGGTGCTTTGTTTAACACTTAACAGAAGCTGTTCAAGAGACAACTTTATGATGAAGGCAAACAAATTTCAGGGCTGGAAATCAAATATACTGTTGCATTCAGCAAGTTATATCAGCTCCCCTTGAAATCGGGTAATAGATAAGGTTTTTGACACAACACTGATTCTGGACTCACAAAACCATTATTATTTGGGACTGCTACCTCTGCTGCTGTAAAATATTCTGTAGGATTAGATGACTCTTGCAGAAAAATATGATGGGGAGGAAGGGGAAAGCAGACATCTGAACAGATCTTGAAGTGACCTCGACATCAAAATGGTACATTGCCACTGATTCAAAAAGTAAAGGAGACAAATTTAGATGAGCAGTAACACCATCCTTTTATTCAGCAATGCAAAATGCAGTGCTAGCACCAAATAGCACCTGAGAAGCTAGAGTTGCAACTGCTACAGCTCCAGAACAGACTGACAGCATGTGAGCTGCAATCTCCTGTACCAAAAGCCACAGGAATGAACTGGGAGAATCTGGAGAACTGCCACTGTAAGTAAGCATCAGGATATGGTCAGAAGTAAATAAAATAACATCAGCATAGCCTAACTGGTCTACAGTAATAGACAGTACCCAGACATCAGCATTCAGTTTTATTCCCATCTGCATTTATGTTCAGAACTTTGATATCCAAACTTTTATTTTCCTTTCACATCAGCACAGCATTTACAGCCCCTTCTTCAGCTCAAAGAAAGCCATATTTGCTATCCTCTATTCTACACAGTCTTCGTTTGAGACCTGCATCCCACTTCTGCTGCCTCAAATGCACAGGAGGAGAAACAAAAGGATGAGGAAAATCCTACACACACATAGAAGGGAAGGCTTTCAACATGCAGTTGATGTAGACTTCTGTAGGCTTTCAAAGTTTCTCCTTATATCACACAATCCCTGTTGACTGACTGGGACAGAGTTCAGAATGAAGGGTTAATAGCATGGCCTTCTACCCGAAGTCTGAGGACAACACTAATGTAGTGCCAGCTAACTCTAAATGCATTACAAAAGTCTTTGAAGCCACTGCAACTCCAAGACAGGTTGATTTATGTAGAGCCTTTTGTTTTCTCTCCTGAGAAAGGTCCTTTTGTACAACAGATCAAGTATTTATCTATTGTTATAGGCCAAACACCCTCAAGGAAACTCACAGAGCTGGGTTCTGCTTATAAACCACAGAGGAATTACTAGGAGTTTCTATCTACAAACTGGCCTTTGATTGAATCTGGTAACTTAGAAACAGAAGAGAAATTAAGAAAGGAAATTAAGATTTCACAAGTTATTTCAAAATTAGGATTAGGAAGATTCATAAATCCTTCAAAAGTTATTAATTATCACAGACCTGAGGGTTCTCTGTAAATACCGAAGAGAGCACCTAACTACTAATTAAAGGAAGATTGACTGTAAGGTCAAAGAATGAATGAACAAAAGAGGTTACTCAAAAATACAACAAAAGAGAATGAAGGTCTGCATATTCAACGTTGGCTTTGTTACACGATATAGACAAGTGCAGTGTCACCACATTAAAATTCCACTTCAGTTACTTTGCATTGTACCAATGGTCTGTTTCCAACAGAAGCAGGTTTCCCGTGCTCTATGACTTGAAATAACCACAGGCTAACAATGAATACAGAAAACCTCATTAAAAAAGTCATAGCTTAAAATGCAACCTCAGTAGTACAAAATTCCGTTACATTAACTTTCATATAATTCAACTATACCTTTCTTCCCAGAAGACTAAATGCCCACAGCAGCAAGCAAAACTGGCTTGTTATATCAAGACATGTTAAAAAAAAAAAAAAAAAAAAAAAAAAAAAAAGAGGCAAGCCCAAACCAGTAACTCCTACAGTTCCTCCTGTATTTGTTGCTCCTTGACCTCCTCAGAGAGGAAGGTGACCTATATAAAAAGTATTGTATACACTACTGCAGACTACAAGCTTCTTTGAAAGCAGGCAACTACACTGACTTGGTTTCACGACATTTTCTTGATCCCAGAATTAAAATTGCACGTCTATTTTATTACAACATACTTACTCTGCCATTACATGTCTGACGTTATTGGCATATAACACTGGATTTTTTCTTTCTTCTTCTGAAGGAATATACACGGGTAGAAACTGCATACAGAGAACTGAATTATACCAAGAATATTTAACATTTTAAACAATCTCTATTACAGCACTATGATGAAAAATGTATACAGTTTGTTGCTACTTAAAAAAATTATATTAACAAAAGGATTACAAAAAAATTAAGAATTGAACTCTTAAACATTTAAGGATGCATCATACTTCTAGCATTGCAACAGCGACTCTGCTCATTTCTTACCTCATGGAACTCAAGTAGAGTTTTATCTTCCTTTCATAAGTGAGACCAAGAATTTTTAAGTAATTTTAACGTATCAGCATTTTCTTGCACAAACTTTTCTCTTAAATCCTGTGTTGTTCAGCTCTTTTCAGATAACTAAGAAAAGCACCTGCTACATGAACACTGTCCTATAGCTTAAATATTAAGAATTAAAATTCTCAGGACATCAGGTATTTAATGTACCCATTGTATATTCTGAAATCATATATGACTGCTTAATGTACATGAGAAGTGTTTTTATGTTCTGCTGTTGGAGATTTTGAAAAACTTCTCCTTCAAACTGGACACTAGTTATCATTAACACTCAACTGAAAGAAAAATTCTAAATAAATGCAGATGGCCACAGAATCACAGAACAGTTGATGTTGGAAGGGGAAAATTAAATCAGAACTGATGGAGACCTGCAACAGAAAAGGCAGCTTTCAGAATAGGATGGCCTATATTAAAAGACTTTCCTGGTTTTGGTTATGTTTTTAAGTGTTCATTGAAATGTGGTATAAGCCCCAGTCTCACCTATAAAAGCCCTCAAAACATCCCACTTCTGCCAAGTATCTAACTACTCAGCAGGAACAAGAAGGGATCACTCTGAACTCCCACCCCTGCTCAGTACCAGACTAATCCCTTAGTAGGGCGTAAATTATTTTACTGTGTTGCACTAAGTGAACAAAATGTTCATAATCCTGTGGAGAGCTTCTGAAGTAGAATCTAAAGTTCTACCAGTTCTATTTCATATTATTATCACTACTATCTATTATATCTATCATTACTATCTATTACATCTATTATTAACTTTTTTCATATTATCATCGTCACTTATGGGTGGTACCAAATGGGAGTTATGATCCAGATACTTCACACTGGTCTTAAAAAAAAAAAAGAAACTAACAACTAGGAAGTAAAGTTTTTTCTTTAAGCAAATACTTCTCAATAGCTGTACTGTATTTTCAGAATCATGTAATAGTACGATCAGCAGTACCCAAAATGATGCTATTAGATGTGTATCTGTTTCTTAGAAGTATTCAGTGATGGACAAATGTCTAATTTATTTTGGGCTTTTGCTACAGTTTTCATTATATGCACCACTGCAGCTGAAACCACAGGACTCCTGTCTTCTTGGTTTACAAGTAGGTACACCAACCAGTCTGAAAGGATGTAACAGAAAAATGGACAAAGACTGTGAAGCTAAAAGAGATGGAAAGACTGTTCCTCCAACTTCAAGCCCTATTCTGTTTCTTTGAGCTGCAAATTGCTATAAAATCATTCATCCAAACAGGACAAGTTTGAATGTGAAGTGATTTAAGAGGTGTTCTACATGTCTGTGCTTATCTGTACAGAAATAGCACAATCATTTCAGCACCACTAACAAAACTAAGAGAAGAACTCTCAGCTGCTGCAGACTGCAATGGATGTATGAACACTGAAGCTGACAGGCGAGCTAAACAAACTGACATGAGCCAAAACAAACTACATGTGTGGATAATCCCACATCCTTCTTCACAGGATTGCTTGCATGCAAGTTCCAAGTGCAGGATGGATGTGTCAATATTATAAAATCCACATAAATGCCTGCTTCTCAATATACATGTTGGATGGCACGTATGGTATGTCAGAAGATACATGCTTAGAAGCCCAGACTAACAAACTTCCTGGCTGTTAGACCTTTTTAAGCTGTCATTTAATCAAAGACATGCTGAAGCTGTGTTTTGCTGTATATCTCCCGGAGTTTTTTGATATTCAGCAGTAATTCTGGTATCAAAGCTGGTTGGTATTTCCCAGGATTTCCCTGTGCTGATGGAACAAAGCAGGAATAAAAAGCAACAATTTTTGTAGACTAAGGAAAAACACTGCTTTGAACACAGAACAACTCATTTGCCCTTTCCATTCCTAGATCTGCTGCACTTCCTTACAAAAAGATTCAGGAAGTAGCTCTCCAGTATTCTGCCTCACACTTGTCAGCAGGCTTGACAAGTTCGGCTCCCCCACCCTCTGCCTGCTCCTGCTTTAGTATGGAGTATTTCAGAGAGTCACTGGCTGTTTTGTTCTTCTGTTGTTTGCTTGTTGGTTTTTTTTTTTTAAAGATGACTGAAGATCATAACTTGTCCTTATGCAAGATCTGTATTAGCCACAGAACCCTGGCATCTGCTAGCAGCTGCTGCCTCAAAAATCAGGAAAGCTCAGCAGTGTTCACTTCTGAGTCAAAGAACTCATTTTACTTGCCTAGGGCAGAAAAGCATGTTCCTGAGATAGAATAAAAATCCTGCCAATCATCTGTTTTGCCTTATCCCCACATGAGACAGTTGCTCCCTGGCCCTTCTACCAAAAGCAAGCCACTATTTGGGATGTAAGATTTTTTAATTTTATGCTTTAAATATACACTATTAATGGCTGAAAATGTACAACTCAAGTGATAACACAAACCACAAATTTCTATAACAGATAACAACTGTTCGGTGGCTGGCATCTTGTGCTTTCATTATTTTTGAGATTATAGTGTTAAGTAAGTAAACACAGAGACTAGCAACGATAAATATTGTGATGAGCATATTACACTTGTAACATAACATACATGTGCATGTAAATATGTAACAGTTCTTCCTACTAATTTACCCTGCCATCAGTTCCATCATTCGGAGATAAATAGCTGCTTCATTATTAATAAAAAATATGTATGCAAAAGAATTGCAGAACATCCGTCAAATATCCTACACAACACTGTTCTTCTCCACAAAAACATAATTACTCTCTGTAAAACGCATAAGGACAGCAATTGAAAAGGAGCAGCTTTAATTGGTTTTGCATTATCACTACAATAGTCATCATCTTTAGGATCAAATAATGTTTCCCTCAAAACAAAATTAAGAATATGTTTAGATTTTGTGTTTTCCAATTTCACATTCTGAACAGGGAAACCTGGTAAAAAAAATCAGCCAGACATATTAAATAACTTACATAACCTATAAGAAACCACCTACAATGTTTTTTCTCTAGATGATAGTCCTTAGCTGATACAATATTATGGATTCTGATACTGCTCAAAATACACTATTTTTTACTGACCTCAATTTCCACAGAATTGTGAAACTGACACAAAGTAAGCCACAGAATTTCTAACCTAGAAGGGGGGAAAAAAAGGAAAGTATAGAGGGAAAAAATTTACATGTAGTGAAACAGTAGTACATTATGTTCCATAGTCTTCAAGAAACATTCCTATGTACAGCTAGGATCATATTCGGATACAAAATTAACAAAGGTCTTTAAGAGTGCATTTATACATTACGTTCTGTTAGGTGGAACAAAAGCAATTTACACTGAAGTTGCATCTGAAAAGATACCCAAAAGCAGGAAGACAATCAGTAATATGGTATACATGCACTAAAACATATAGTAAAATATGGTGTATACATAGGGTCTAAAAAAAAAAAAAAAAAGAGTAAATCGTTTCAGGAAAACGCTGTATTGAGCACAGAGTTATCAAGATTAATTATAACCACTAAGGTCCTATCATTACCTTTGGTGTGGAATCAAAGTTCATTGTAATTCAGAAGTCTGTTAATGAAATGCAGTACATGTGTTTAAGTAGCCTAAGACACAAGATACTGGAATAAACCTGATCTCAGAAAGCAGTAAGATTCAAATCCAGGGCAGGATTTAGTAAACCTAAATTAGTTAGCAGAGTCAGTAGCCACATTTTATACAGTATCTAGGTAGTTAGAGCTATCAACTCTGAGGGGAAGGTTGGTAAAAATCTTCTTAGGCATATAAAGCAGAGTTCCTAGAAGCAACACCCTACTCATTTTGCTAAACACTTGTTCAGGGCCGCAACACAGGTTTGGGTTTTTTTGGTTGTGGTGTTGGGTTTTTTTGGTTTTTGTTGTTTTTGTTGGTTTTTTTCCTTCCTTCTTTCCTGCTGAACTTCCCACACACTTAAGCAAAGAAAACGAGCAAGAACAACACTGAAACTTCATCCGAAGTTTACAGCATGGACAGGAAATATCAAGGTCTGGTTTCTAGGTCCTTGTCCAAGAGCATTAAAAAAACCCAAATACATTGTAACTAAAGTTTTCTCTCTGCCAAATCTCTGTAATATTCAAAGATTAAACCTTAGATTATAAATATCAATTTAAAAATCTGATGGAACCTGCATATAACTCGAAGTTCAATGTAGAGACAGTTTAATGCATGCTATAGTCAGCCTTTGTTTTGAGGTAGTCAGTTGATCTGCTCTGAATACTGTCAAACTAGTAAAGACATTCTTCCACTTACGAGAAGTAAAGTCTACAGTTTCCACGTGACAAGTTTTCAATCCATTTTATAGGCTACCACAATTTTGAACAGACTCATGAATATATCAATATTTCTGTATTAAGTCTGGGGTAACACTATGACAGAAGAAGAGAGACGTGCTGAGAAAGTGAAGACTGTATCGGTCTTAACAGTATTTTCTGCTAAGACATCAAAAATGCATTTTAGGTCACTCATGAGAACTAATCCTAATTAAGTAAAGCTGTAATTTAAACTGACCCAGTGTGAACATCACACACTCCCCTCAGATTCTAATTCAGCTTTAATTTAACAATTAGCTGAGGCCAGCACTTCTGAATAGGGTTTTGTACACATTAAAGTGACCTGAGGCAACACACCTATGAGCTCCTTCCCTCTTCTTCCTCTTTCCATGTGTTCTTTCCTCACAGAGGATGTTAAGCTGCAAGTAAGCTACTCACCTTTCACCCCACCCAGCTGAGTTAATTTGCTAGATGAACTACAGTGCAAAGGCAAGGGAAGAGGTAGGAACTCACAAGGAAAGAACAGAAATCCTTGCATGCAGTAAATGCTGCAGTACCTATTCACTTTAGACACTACCGTGGATTCATCTATGTCCAACATGACAACTGAACTGAAAGCCAAACCTTTAAAAGTGATCACTTTCAAATGATGACTTCCTCAAGTCTCCAAATCTATAGGTATCATTAATTAGACTTGGTTCCCAGTACATTTGAAGGTACAAAATTAATTGGCAGAATTCTAAATTACCTGAATCTTGTCTAATCCAAATTAGTTCCTCATTACTACTAAAATATAGGATCTCGGGGGGGATGTTCCAAACAATAGTTCAAGGAGGAGGCAGATGGCAAGCCATTAACCACAGAATCCAACTCCTCTTTACTTAGGGTTCAAAAAATCTCTTGTTTTCTTCAACTAAAAATTTTAGAACCTCTACTCCAACCTCAACATGAAAATAATGCCTTTTTTTTTTTTTTAAACAAGCAAGAACTTCTTCATTTAGCGTTCTACATTATATGAATTTGCTAAGGAACATCTAGAATACATTTTGTTTAAGAAAATAAAAAATCAAAGTTACATTCAGGCAAAATCATGGAAAAAGTAATTCCAAATTCTGAGTGTGTTGACTGTTTCCACAAGACTAGATGAATATCAAACAATAGCCATAATAGGTTTTATACAGAAAAACACCAAATGGATTTGCAAGCAATAAAATACACAAAGCAGAAGCAAGTTGTTTTACTTCAGATACTTAG
>JAAGNO010013958.1:0-26551 GCA_033439905.1 Ceryle rudis | reverse complement strand
AAAATAAAATAAAGCATACATACATGTGTACCATTCTTGAGAATTTGAAGGCAAACTGGAAAAAAAAATGTTTCAAAAAATTTTAAAAATAAAATACAAAAACCAAAAGCAAGTTGTTTTACTTCAAAAACTTAGCTAAAAAAAAAAAAAAAAAAAGAAAATTAAAAATTTAAATAAACCCCTAAAATCCATTCTGCAAAACACCAAGATCATAGCAGCAGAATTACACTGTTTATACCTGGATTGGTCTAGCTGAATATTATGATAATTAGGAAATAATATATAAATGACACAAATTAATGCCAAAGAATAATCTAATAACCTGAAATTACTATTTTATTATATATACCTATAAGACATGTAAACAAAGACTAATAAAGGGGAAAAATAAAATTATATAATCAATAAAACATAAGCCACTTACGCTCCTGGTCCTTGCCACGTCCATGTGATTGTATCCTAAGAAAAGAAGCATGATAGTTGCAATTAATTATTGTACTTACAACTTTTGTTACATTATAAATCTTATAACTGATGATGTATGACCAAAAGGTTTTCATAGAAACTTCAGTGACCTCTTTGCAGAAGTTCTTACCCCCAACAGGAATCAGCCTACCTTATGCAGCTAGAAAATATCCAGTAATCCAGCTCTTAAAACACTGACAATCTATACTCGTGAATAACATTTAAAGATTCAGGGATTATTCAAATACTATTAGCACTGGAAAAGAAAATTATTTACTGTAAACTGATGTTCCTCGATATGTACAAATCATGTGTATTTTCCTAATCCACCCTGCTCATCTACACTTTCACTTGCACCCCCCAGCAGTAGATATGAACACTCTGTAACACTTCTGCAGCGTTTGGACCTGCGGAGATGACTGAAAGGAAGTTTGCTCAACTGACAAAGCAGTAAGACAAGAAAGACCTTACATCTTACCTCAAACTAGTATTTTTCCAGTTGCCTTTACCCACAAGCAGCATACATCTACCTGCCTGATCCAGGAATCAAAAGGTACATTCTAAGACATCTAAACCCACTCATTCCCAGGCAAGAACAGCAGCACTTTTTTAGATGGCTGAGACAAACAGTGTGCAAAACATTAAGAGAGAACAAATCACAGTGAAAGAACTGAGCAAGATGCAAGTAACAAAAGGGGAGAGGAGACCTGGAATGGAATGTGTAACACGTGAAAAGGATTATGGCACTAAAAGGTCGTCCCATTTTTAACTGTAAGACTAAGAAACAGCGTAGGAAAAAACTGCAATACTTGGAGATGAGATTTAAGCACAGAATCCCAAAATGTGAAAATACATTCTGAACTACTCCTCTGACCAGCTAGGGGAAAAAAAAAACCAAACCAACCACCAAATGTACAAGTCATTGATAGAAAGAGAAGAATGGGTAAATTCAGGATTCTAAACCATCAGATCATAAAGCCTGCTTTATGACCTATCATCAGATATATCAGCCTACTGAAAATGTTCCAGTTGAGTTCTATGCTACCATCCAAAACCATTTTAGAGAGCTCAGGTGAACACGTGACATCAAGCATGTCAAAGTCATCTTTTAGTTACCATATAGAATAAAAGGCTGTCACAAGTAGAAGTGAGACAAAGCAACACATCCACGGAAGGTGAAAAATGGGATTAACGTGACAGATCAACAGCTTGGAGTAAGGTCAATGTATCATGAAAGACTAACAAAAATTTAAATCTTGACTTTCAACAAAAAAAAGTTTTGAATTTTAAAAAGTGTGATAAAGAATGATTCTCTCTCCAGAAATCAACATACATGCATGAAAATAGACTTGTCTATGTAGGGATCTTTTAGAACTTTCATGTCTATAGTTTTACTGTTAAATTGTTTCTGGCAATTTTGATGTGTCTGATAATACTGCAAGTAAAGATGTTACTTGGTTTCTTTTTTCCACGAGGAACTTTCATTTACAACTCCCAACCATTAGAGAAATTAGCAGCTATCTACACTGCAATCAGTCGCTAGATCTGCCACAGAGAGTAACACCACAGCACGACGCACGTGCAGCTTGCTCTCTAAACTGCAACAGCACAGAAACAAAAAAGTGAGCTCTGTCAAGGTACATTGCCTAGGCTATGGATCACTGAACAGTGAACGGGTACTCTCAGAAGCCAGCTGTTGTGCTGGTTAGCTGGCAAGACAAACATAAGCCACATATCGACAATCCCGTGAGAAATCCCAATGCAAATTATCACAGCAGACATGCATGCTTTTTCTCATTGAGAACATCAGGATGCAGGAGGATGACAGCTATCAATGCTATGCAGTGGAGAATGGGATTCTGGTCTGCAAGAGGCAGACCTATTTTGTAGGAGAGTCCTGACAGCATATTCCAAGGTGTTTATGATAAAAACAGCAAGCAGAAGATGGGAAGTGGTAGTTTTCCATACCTAGTTTAGATACCTTTTGTATTTATCACAACTACCAGCTTAGGGATAGCATTCCGAGTACACTTTTAAACTTTTATAGATAATGAACCCTTTGAATTGTGTGGAAGCACATCTTCCATATAAATTAGACATAAGAACATACTGAGAATCATGCCAAGCTTCAAACAGCAGATTGTCTGCTTTTTTACATGCTCAGTCAACCCTGTTACACCAAAGCTGCACAAGAGATGCTGCCAAAACTCTTATCAAATAGCACAGCTACCTGTGGAAGACGTTTGGACATAAAATATACATCTTAAATTGCTCTGTCGTATTTAAACAGGTATATAGCCTTTCATAATTACCTGTGCTCTGACAAAAAAAAAAAATCAAAAGGAAAAGCTATATTTACAAAGAAAATTAACACAAAAACAAATTGTATAAAGGATTGCTGTAGAACCTATGGATGGAGACATTAGGGCATTTATTTTCATTAGAATATAGGTAATAGCTGTCAGGCATCCAATAGGCAAAATAGTACCAAACTAGATAAAAAGATGCTAAATTTGAATTTCAGGTCTACACCACATTTTAAGCCTTACATTTCTTTCTGCTCATCCATCAAAGGAGCAACATATTAACATACTACTCCTAGCAAAACACTTGATACAGGACCAGAGGCATCATCTAATGCAAACAATCACAAGCCTGAGGAAAGATATTCAGGGGGCAACCATGGCTAGAAAAAGAACTCTTCATCACAACCAAAACTAGATTTATTTGCTAGAAAAGAAAGGAAATTCCATCATCACTTTTGCCATATGTTTCAGTCCACTGCAGAACAGTACTACTTTCCCTAGTTCCTGAATAGAGTACAAGGAAATAAGAGTGAACACACCTCCTACATTCACCCTAGACTCTGATCTTGAAAAGCTTCCCAAAACAGTCAGGTGCACTCAAGTCCAAGCCTGTTCTCATCTGTACTGTGGAGCTCAGAGCTCTGAAGATAGATCAGAGAAGGCAGTTCAAGCTAAAAGCAGTGGGGTGACTGCACACAATGCATATCTGGAATTCACTGACTAAGCAAAGATCTTAAGAAATTCCTTTCTAAGCCTAAAATTACACTATGCAGTGGTCAAACAAGACAAAGAGGAAGACAGAGAAAATTAAAGTTTGCTAGAAATACCGTCTTAGTGTATGAAAAGCAATGTTCTCACCCTACTCTGATGTTCTTACTTGCTACCTTACTCTTAACTGCATCCTAATCAAAATAAACCTCACCTTCACCTATCATATCATACTCTGCCTTCCTCTCTTCATTCTATCTTTGCTTTAACTCTTCTGCAGCCCCCAAGCTAATGTAAAAATCAAACAGTAATTATCTCTCCCCATTAATGCTTAGTGGAAGTAGACATTAGGAGGTTAAATGACTCATTAAGGCACTTAAAACTAAATGTTTTACAGCAGTCAAAAGTAGCAGGAAAAAGTAAAGTTCCATATAGAGATTCAGGCCAACTCCAGTGGAAATCTATATAAATATTTATAGCTTCTTCTATGACATTTTGCAGTAATTAAAAAAAAAAAACATGAAATTTTTCATTAACATTTGTAATCTATTCAAAGTAATGTTTGATAGTTTTATATTGTTATAAATATGTTTAATATTAACCAAAAGTATCAAGGCATATTAAGTATGACATCAGGCACGCACATATTTGCAGTTTAAATGCAGTAAGTTGCACTTACCAGTTTGTTTGGATAACGTAAAACCACTGGCTGTACAGGAACTCCAGGAATAAATGCTCCTAGAAGGCATATATGACACACAATTACTTTACAGTGTATTTTGGTACAGAAGGAATTTACTGCAGCAAAGGACAAAAAGACAAAATTAATGGGCTGGTATGGAAAGGAATTAGTTGATAGTGAAAAAGTAAGATCCAAAAGTAGTCTCAAAAGTGATCTAAAAAGCAAGCACTGCAGAATGACAATGTATACCCAACTTTTCCGCAGATTAGTAACTCTGAATGCTTATTTGCATTCTCTAAATTATCCTTTACCACTTCCATAAATTGGCACATGTACAAGTCAAAGCCCAGTACCAAATTCAGCTTGACAAATAGTTAAAAAATAGTGACTTAACTATCTTCCACACAGTCATATATTATCTGTGGTCAACAGTATTTTTTGGTGAAGAACCTAAGCTTTCTTATGCAAAAGTAGTTTTCTATTTTTGGCTAAGCAACATTGATTTATAGGAAATTTATCATTCCTGAAATAACTGAATTAATGTAACTTCTGTAGCTGTGGAAAATTTACTAGTTAGAAAGTATTAAACTAGAGCTATTATACAGAAGTATCACTTCATTTCATATGAAAATTACAGTTCTAATAAACAAGTAGCACAAGATCTGTTAACTCATTTGCTAATAATTTTCTTGGTTTCTAGCACTAAGATTGGGTAAGCCTGAGAACTATCTTTCTCAACATTTTTCTAAACATCTTTTTCTCATGAAAACAATAAAGACAGTTTCACTCAAATGATGTTATTTACAGCAGTTTACTAAATTGTGCCCAGTATTTGTATTAAAATTAGGAACCAAATGATGGCAGTATACCGTACTCTTAGCATTACACTTGCTTTAAAGAGTAACTGCTCAGATGTAAATGTAGTAATTGATAATGGAGTATAAACATCTTGAAACAAGGTTTGTCTGAATGGGATCCTGCAGAGATTTGGGTTGTAGCCCAGCAGTACTTTCTATTCAGTCTCCAAGAACAACAGCCCAAGCAACTATTGAAAGAATCTGAAGATGACAAAATCTAAGTGGTAGATGACAATGCCACTATTTAAACAAAACTAGACTAGCTTACTCTGCATCACTGGCTTGCACAAACACAAAACCAAAACCTGTGTAATAAGAGCGAGAGGTATATGCCACGAGTGGAATGGGGAAAGGCAGTTACTTGAATAGAGACCTAAAGTAACTTGATATAAGTGAGGAATTTTGATGCAAAGGATTTCTGGGAGGCTGGATGGATACAGAAGCAGGCTCCAGTAAGAAAAGTGAGACAGTCAAGAGGCAGATAGAAGCATGTACTAGACCAGAGGAGAGGAAGATAGAGTAGGGATTTGAGGCAGAAAGTATATGGTGCCTGGAATGTCTATGGCACAGAGGGAGGGCAGGAAACTAGGGCATCAACGAAGGATTCAGGCTGGTTTTCAAAGCATGGCCAGGATTCAGGTGGAGAGAAAGCGAGTGAAAAAGAGGTAAAGAATGAAAGAAGTGGATGTTCTCCTAACCACCACTCATTCATCTAAAAATGTAAAGAGCTGAGAAGGGAGGAAGAAAAGCTTTTCTGAATAGGAGACAATACAGAGATTTCTTCAGCCAAGTGAACTGGTGCAAGGAATCACAACACTGACTCACTGCATGATACTCTAATAGCGACATGTAAGTTGTAAGCAACACAAAATATAAGAGACACAGTAAGACCAGAAACCTAGGAAGAGTCAAAACACCACATTCACAACTACCTTGCTCACTGTACTCTCCTCATTCACAATCTCCCTACCTACATCGTAAAGGCAAGTTACATTAAACACTGGTGTTTATCTGCATTACTGGCATTTCTCCCCATTCTAACCTCAGCTCCAGCTGCAACAATGTTCAGTGTTACGCTCTTTACTAATTTGACAAGCTAAAAGGGTGATACTAGCTGAGAAAGAGTTTAGAACATGGGTGTTAAATCAAAAACAACCACCAAAAAATGACAGCCTCTGTAACAGTGCTATACTGGCAAGATTATTCTGCCATCTTCACCAGAGTGCAACTCAACAAAAGAGTAAAAGAGGAATCAACTAAATACAACACAGCCACAAATGCTGAAGCAGCCTGAAACAGATACACTATAAAGCTTAAGGTATGAGAGTGTATCTAAATGCTGCACAGCAGTCCTAAAATAGGAAAAGGAGGAAAAAAAACCCAAACAAAACAACCCACAAACAACCCCACACAGGACAAAAAGACAACCACAAACAAAAACCCAGTAAGAAACATTAGTACTCCAGTTCATATGTATCTCAGAAAGCAAGAAAAAACCCAACTGATTTATCTAAAATGCTTTGCTCAACAGTGGTACTACAACCTTTCTGCAGCATCAGAAAATTTATATTCCAATTCTACCCTACTGCAAGATTTTTAGCTCAACTTCTGCAACATCAAGCAAATTACAGTGCAAGTGGTATTTCAGAAAACGAAGATACAAGAACATTCTGTAGAGAACAGAGAAATGAGCATCATACCTACCAGGCTTGAATGTAATTAGACAGGATCGGTTTGTGCAAGTGCCCTCTGGGAATATCATTATCTTGAAGTAAAAAAAAAGTTTACTTTTAAGAACTATTTCAATGTGGATTTATTTATAAACACATCTTTTCAAAGCTAACATTAGCCGATAACAATAAAAAGAGTTTTCAGGGAAAAGCAATTCAGATATAGTTAAAAAAGATAGCGCTCAAAGAAGTTGAATATAATTGTCTTAATAGTAAAAATATTTTTCTTTCTATGAATTTGCCTCTTTTTTGAATTCTGATAATAATTCTATTTAAATGGAACGTTAACAGTGTCCAGAAACACTTGTGTGTACAAGTGAATTTTCACAAAGGGTTTTGAAGCTGGTAAAAATACCATATTCTGCTTTGCACCAAAACAAAATTCCTGCTCCCAAGCTGCCTGCTTACAGGCTAAGCAAAAGACCTATTTTCTCTTTTGATCTATTACTTGGCTTGTGCACAGATGTCAGAATGATGGACGTTTAAAATATCTAAACAGACTTCTAATAAGGCAAAAAACACTCAAGCTGAACTGAATTCAGAGGAAGAGCTTAGATTGTAAAGAAAAAACGTTTCAGAGAGCAAAAAGCTAAGAAATGCAGAAATTTTACCGAGTTACAGAACGAGATTTAAAGGAAATAAATACAAATCATAAGGGGACAAAGCAATGGACTAGAATTAACATTACTAGTTTTATTGCCCACTCTGGTACTAGCTTGCTGGGTATTTTGGAAATCACTTAATCTCTGCAACTCAATTTCTTCATCTGAAAGTAAGAATATTTATTTTTAAAGTGCTTTGAAATCTGCTGATGAAAGTCATGATGTGAAAGCCATGTATCACCTTTCTGTCACATTGTTGAAATGTTTATAACATTTCTATAGTCCAGTGTGTGGACGTAACAACTGTAGTAATAATATGATGACAAAGATCTTACTCTCAAAAATTCACAAGAAGGCAGCTTCAAATTTTCAAAATAATCACATGCTTCTAAAAAACTGAGACCTTAGTAGTCATCCCTTCCTTCACATTACTGTCTTCCAAGACACATTATAAATAGTCACACTTCAAGTGCAGAAGAAATCCTGAGCCACTTATTTTAGCAATGCTTTCATCATGTGATGCAACAGAGGTGTACTCTGGTTACTGGAACATCTGTATTGCTGGAGCTGTCTTGGTCAGTATCACACCTCCAACATGAAAATCTTGAGAAGGGCAAGAACACGCACTACTCCCCCAGATATTCTGCTCAGCACCTCATTATTTTCTTCTTAGAGGACTTTCTAAATGTGCTGTGGCCTAGCCATCTATTATCACTTAACTCAATTGAGATCCTATGTACTTACCCAGTCTTCCTCCAAAACACACTGCAAGAAAAAGCTAGTGTTTGGTACAGATAAGAATTACAGAATGCCAGGGGTTGGAAGGGACCTCAAAAGATTATCCAGTCCAACCCCCCTGCCGGAGCAGGATCACCTAGATTAGGTCACACAGGAATGCATCCAGGTGGATTTTAAATGTCTCCAGAGGAGACTCCACAACCTCCCTGGGCAGCCTGTTCCAGAATCAATTTTAGCTTCTAGAAAGGGGGAAGAAGGCAGAAATCCCACTCCCCACAAACCATCCAAAGCATCCCACAAGGAAAAAAGTAAACTGCATATCCAAAGCCTGGAAATGCCAGATACCGTCAGTCTCACAGTTAGCATATACAGTACCTGTGGCCATTTACCATCAGACTGAGCACGCCTCTTTATCTCTTCAACTGTTTTCCTGCGAGAATCCTGGTCTGACCGAGATACAAATACTGGTCGGATGTATTTGATGAGAGCTGAAGAGGGGGAAAAACAAAAACAAGCAAACCAGCCTTTATTTCCCCTTTGTTTGAAAAACATTCCCCCCACCCAGTAGTCCTCTAGCCAAAAATTTTGGTACAAGTACATAACTACTTTACTATATTACACTGCAAACTAAATGCTCAGCAGAATTATTGCAGTTTTATTGAAATATTTTAATGAATTTCTGTGAGGAAAATGATTTTCACAATTCTGCCACTTAGTACTTGATCAATTTTTAATAGACATGTATACATACTTCACAGACAATTTAAAACATGATTGTATGCATTATGCATATTTTTCTGCAACAAAGCAGCTGTGGCTGACTATAGGCCATTTCCTCCTGCCACCAAACAACCAAACCAAAACAAAAAATAAACAAATTTCACAAAATCTCCAGCCAACCCTAAGCCAGCAAACTGGCAGGAATCTCCCTATGCAAGTGCTTCTGCTTCCAATAGACATCCTGTGGGTCAAACTGCCTCTGTCTTTAGAGATTTTGTCTTCTAAGCCAGTTCATTTTCACTGAAGGTACACCACCAGAGATATTCCACATACAGATTATGTTATCTTTTCCAGGGAATCAGCATCATCAAAAGAAAAACATGCTTATTTTTGGAGCCGTCACCTGTTTGCATGTTCCTCTTACTAGACAAATCAAATCTCATGCACCCTCTTCCTGGCTCAGTGGGAAACCTCTTATGCAGAGCCAGACACAAAATGAGCATGAGCAAGAATCAGAAGTCAATCCACAATATCCTCACCATGCACGTCTGTCACAAAGACACCAATACCCGCTTATAAAATAAGTGGGGATATACAGCTCTTCTGCAAGTGTCAAATGGTACTACAAGAGAAGCATCTTCAAACATGCTACTTCACCCTTTTATTTAAGCAGGCTGTCTTCAGATACCTCTTTATCATTTTTTATTTTGCAATCTTATTTGAAGGTTCAAGAGTCACTAAAACATTAGCTATTCTAATTTGCCTAAAACACAAACATAAAATTGTTTCTGTATTTTCAACCACCGTGAGATGAGCTCGCTGACACTAGTTGTATAATCTGCTTTTGTTAAGGACAGACTTGCTGCATTAACGGATCAGCCAGTGCTTAAAGTGTGAAGGAAAAAAAAAAAAAAGTGTAAGGAGTTACAGTCCTGTACTGTTCTGGTGTTACCCCACTGGCAATACATGGTTCTGTGAACTAATCCATCACACCTTACAGCAAATTCCAAAACATTCAGCCAGCCTTTTATCCCACAAGTTGCTGTGGCTTAGGAGACAGCACATCAGAGAGAAGTTACCATCCTCTTGAACTTTTTCCTACTTGCCTGCCCTTAGACAATATCCATAGAATGATGCTTGCTAGAGGAGCAAAGATTATCATGGGTCAGCTGAAGTTACTGCTGTGGGAAGGTTAAAAAAATATTAGTAAAACCCAAACCAACAATATCCACAAAAAACCTAACCCAACCCAAAATACCACACCAAACGGTACAAGCAATAAAAATGCAACGGAAATCATACTTGGTTTCATAACTCTGTTCATTCTGTTTCATAGTGATGCTAGTCCTGTGTTACCCCTACTGCTGCAATTTACTATTCCACAGCACATACAACATTATCAAGTAAAAGAAAGCAAAAAAGACTCAAACATCCTCAGGCTTCACCCCAAAGTTTCTTTTACATTAGGCCCAAATGATGGAATTCAGGTTACTTCAGGTCAAGGAATGAAGAAGATTCCAGAGCTCCAAGACTCTTACCTGAGGGTGTGCTGCAAGCAAAGTCTTTGTAACACAAGAAATTAAGCAAGCAGACAGATTTTACTTGGGGCAGTATGACAGACATCGGACTATAGACAATTAACCAATTTGGAGTCTCTAAGCATTAAAGTAATCTGTAACTGAAAACAGGCAAGCAGTGTTAAACTGAGAGCTTTACTGTTACCACCTTCCCAAAAACAAGCTACTATAAAGTTACCAAGCTCCAAAATTACATGCTGCAAGTTCTCACAAATGGACAACATCACAAACAGAAACACATCCATGTGCTAAGAAAAATTATTATGGTATGCTGAAAAAGAACAAAGAAAACCAAAAGATTGGTTTCCTATGGATTTCTCCTGTCTGTTGAACTATATGATGGGAAATAGGCTGCAAGGTAAGTTCATTTCTTTTTTCCTTTTTAAACTATCAACTTTATTTCAAATACGTGTGAAGCCATTACTATTTCAACCCCTCATATCAAATCTTAGCCTAATAGACAGTGATCACATTAAAATCTTCCTCCCTTAGGGAACAGACTAAAAAGCTGACAGAATTCTTGTTTTAACTTTAAACAGCAACTTAAGATCCTGTAAGACACCAACTACCAGGCCCTTAGTGGCTAAGTTCAGCAATTTAAGTGAAATTGAAACTCTTGGTCCCCGGTAAGAACAAGTACACAGCAAGAGAGGGCTAGCTCTGTATTTGCCTTTTTTTCTTATAAACTCTTTTCATAACCACTTTTGAAAACAGAGCACAAGGCTACACCACCTATTGTCATGTTCAGTAGACAGACAGGAATCTGAAAATTCAAAGGCTGTACCAAGTCAATCTGCAAAAAATAGTCAAGAGAAGGTCCAAAGGTCTGTAAAGAGAAGCTGAGAAACATTCCAAATAGGTGGATGAGGCTGTGGTCAGAAGTCAAGTCGAAACAGGGAAGCCTGAAGACAGTACTGAAAGGTAGTATATGAGGTAAGAAATAAGCAGGACTGGAGCAGAAAACAACATGCATGAAAATGCTTCAGACAGCTGGCATACTGGGCTACTGAAGGAAACTATCAGAACTGTGCAATATGCTTAATATGCTCATCAATTTAACTGTCCAAGACTGATGGTAATCAGGTAGTGAAAACCACAGCTCAAGTACTCAGAGATGCTGAAAGATGTGCTTGTACATCTCTCACTCTATTAAAACCACCCTTAAACTATAAATTTTAGTGGGTGATGGCAGACAATCCCTCAGTTCACAAAACTGACCTTGCCATTGTCATTACTCCTTCTCTAGCAGTTAAGTCCCACTTGATGTAGTCACTCTCATGCCCAATTCCAACTCATAAGAAGTTGTCCTGAAGACAGGTGACACATGTATTCCACCTTCTTAGGCAGGAGCCTGCAGTTTAAACAGTACTGCCAGTAATTCATCAAAACCTCTGCCTTGCAGGGAGCCAGAATGCCACAGATATGCTAATCAATGGAAAGTTGCTCTAGCACAAACCAGCTTTTACTGAGAGAATCTGAAAAAAAATTCAGCGTTGCTTTAATTAATTGCAAGGTGGCAGCTTCAATTGATTTCAGAACCATAACTTCCATGCAATCATTTCAAGCACCAGCTGATGCATAAGCGAAGAAAGGCTTTTTCTGATGAGCTGAATGCATACAATTGTCAATAAACTTTACACGATAGTACAGTAAAAGAAAAAAAATATAGGGGAAAAAAGAAAAGGAAGAAAAAAACCCAGAAAAGGTATTTCACCACTTTCCAGGCAAATGTGAGGAAAACTTTTTTCAAATCATGAAGTGCTATTAAACATACAATAGAAGAAAGTATTGTAACAAACCATTCAAATTACGCTTGACAGTTGCAATCATATAGCAGATAAAGCTGTATTGGCAGCATCACCACTGACTGGTCTACAAGGCATCGGAGAACACAAAAAGCAATGGAATGATTATGTGGCACTAAATACCGTTCTTCTAAAATATATCCATACGCACACTTTTGAGTGGGCAGTTACATTTTCACCACTGTAGAAACAGCATCAGAGCGACCGATCTGCTGCAAAAATAGAGAATGCTGAAGCTGAGGCTTTCACCTGGCCTCTCCTCCGAAAGCCACAAAACCCCATCACTTAAGTTCCTCTGATACACTGAGATGGCAGCCTATAGAGCCAGTACAACTGGCTCTGCTTGCATTTAACACGGAGATAGGCTGTGTAATACGGGTAGCTCTGCAGTGGAATAGCATTTACAGTGTTTGTGCCTTGGTTCTTCTACTATGGGAAAAACCACAGATTATTTTACTAGTAGTATTTAGGGCTTATAAAAACATGAAGGTTAAAGACTGAAAAAAAACTATTTTGGGCTTAGTTTTTAAGTGTTGCCTTACCCAAACATGCTCACAAAGTTCTACACTCACAGCTTTTCTAATTAAGTAATACAAAAACTGTTCTTTTCTGGAGAGAAAAGAAGAAACCTGCAAGAGGCTCACAAATCTTCTGAAGGTTATGGGGAAAAACACATTAAGGTTTCAGGATAAAACAGCTTCCCACAGAGACCTTAAAAATGGAAAAAACCCTTCAAACACATACAACCACAAATACCCAGTTTTATCAATGCACAAACCAGAAGCCAACCAAAATTAGGGTATTTTCCACTTGGAGTTATATTGTTCTTACGGAAATAGCGTTACTGTAGTCACAGTACTCTACATGAGATTTGTAAAGTGACTGACTGTATCTTCTTAGAGCAACAATCATACACAGATATATATGTTTCTGACCCAAGCCTGAACCAACCACTAAACCTAAGTATGTGTTGAGAACAACTTCTCCGATTTGACTAACCGCTTAGCAGATGAACCACCTGATGGAAGAGACACTGAGTATTCCTGGTGTAGAGGCAGTGTTAACATGAATGATGCTCTCCCTCTTTCCAAAGAGAAAGGCAGGAAGCGTGCAGTCGGTAGGAAAAGACAGGTCAGTAGAGGGAGGTAAATAACCAGTGTTCTCTTTAGCTTTAACAGAAGTAAATTCTGTGGTATTTGGGTTGGTCTTTCAAAATGTGTTCTATTTCCTTTAAGGACTGCTTGAGGAACAAAGACCCTTTTCATATTGCAAAAGCTGTTTGCTCTCACACCTGCAATACCTGTAAGAGGTCATGGCTGTACGTTTTCATTTTCTACTGCCAGTCTAAAAAGTATTTTATGAAAGCAGTTGTGTTAGTTTGCAAGGTGCATTTATACTGTAGTTTGTAACTTCCATAAATGATATTAGCTAGGTTTAGGCATTCCCACAGCAGTTTAAACGAGAACTGTTACTGAATTTATGGTGAAAAGAGAATAATCCGAGTCCAGCACACCAACCCAAGCAATAAAGGCATACCTATAGTACATAGGTGACAGTACAACTATTTTAAGTCTTTGCAAGAGAGCTCCTGTGAGGACTGAAATACTGCAGGAGCATGAGGGTGCCCACAACCTGAAGGAAACATTGAATTTTGTAATGGAAGTTTTTAAAGTAGAGGATGAAATGCACAAGCTTGTAAAAACTTCAAGATGTCTCTCAGAACTGAGGAGCTCATTTGTGTACTCAAGGCAGACTACAATGCAAACATAGCACAGGATGTTGCCATTCAAGCTGGTGACATTAAGAGTGTTTAAGCTGATTTACAGCATATGAAGGGAAGAAATCTGTGATGGCTTCATCTTACAGCAGGTTTTTGTAGAAGGGAATTAAGGAGTGTTTTGATGAGTCTCAGAAGTATTTAAAGGTGGGATCCTCACTGAAGAACTATGCATCTACCACACTTCTCTTCCTTGTGGGCTGGGGGAAGCAACTGGGGTGGAGAACTGGAGGATCAGGTTGCATAACAGAGTTGAAGAGTAAGTAATTTGGCGTCTTTTAAGTCCAGACGTGAAAATATACCCAGCTACCACAGCATGAGTATCTCCCACTGAATTTCTTCTTTATTGTCCTTTAGTAATGATGCTCAAGAAAGGCCAGTAAAGCACTTTCAGAAGATGAGATTCAACAACAACAAAACCAAAAAAAACCCAAACAAGCTCCCCCCAAACAAATAAAAACCAACAGAAAACATACACACAAAAATCCTAAATTTACTAGGCGTGGAAAAAAAATGCTCAGAAAATAATTGATTGCTTTTACAGCACAGTGTAAACCTCCTTTCTCCTGTACCTCTTCTGTATTCCACCAAGTACAAATTACATCCTTCCTCTTCATAAACGTAAGCTAACATATCCTCCCATTCATCTTACAGGTATCGAATTCCTCTCTTCTTCAGAGGGTAAGATTACAGATATTGAAATGTTGCTTAAAGTTTAAACTGACTTCTTCACCTTAAATTGAATTTTAGATTTCCGAATCACAAGAGTTGTCAACAAAATCCTCACCAAATAATATTTACTAGCAAATAGCTTCTTCTTATTGAAGTATTTCCACAGTAGCACTGACCATTACAGCAATAAAAAGTAACTTTTATCCAGGCTGCTTTACTGGCCAAAAATAAGGCAGTGAAGTGTAACTATCCAGAATTTATTCAAAGAGCTTCTCCTGACTTGATGTGGGGTCCAGTAGACAAAACAGGGAAGTTTAAGGACCTGTGCTGATGAATGAACTGATCTAACTTCTTCAGCCAATGTAAAGTGCAACAGATCCCTAGATGCCATCTTTCCTGGGCTGCACACTTCACACCAAAGTGCTCCAGTGAACTTCACATCTCCAACCTACCAAAACTCTGGAAAGCCATTGTGCAGGAATACATCTCCTTCCTCAGCATCATGATGATGCCAGAACAGATGGAGCACATTCTCTACATTCAGATACTGATTTGTTTGATGATCACTGAAATCTTGTTTATATTTGGGCAAGCAGTTCCTCCCCAGAGTTTGTTAATCTAGTGTGTGCGCCAAGCAGGTAACTTTCTTCACTACAGACAACTAACTGGATAGGTCATAACTCTTCTGTCAGAGCAAAAGAGCATTCTTTTTTTTTTTTTCCCTCCCTCCTAAAAACAAAGAAGTTATCTGAAAGAGTCATAAGACTTGGGTCTAATTCTGAAATTGAACTTTGTGGTCCAGAAGAGCTCCCCTGAAGTTAGAAAGCAATAAAACATTCACAGACAAACACAGTTATGGAATACTTTCAACCTCATAAAGAATAGGCTTTTAATCATATGGACTTAGAAGTGGATCAAAAGCTTAATATTCCACAACTGGTACACTGAGGGTACAATAATGCAGGCAGGTACTGCAGAACCCTATTAAAATACTTTAAACCCAATCTTGGCAACCAGTTAGCGATCAGATCTTTTTGTGTCTGCTAAGGCACCTGATCCATCTGGTTGGTACACAGTGTATAATGTCCTGATAAACACTGTCATTATATCAATAAATCAGTATTTGGATATTCTGGATTAAGATCTACTTCTCACACAAAATCCTCATCCTTGGAAAGTATTTTTAAATTTCCTTTGCTGTTTCACTTTCTACATCCTGATGTCTACTCAGAGAGTTAAATGAATGTACCTTATTCCCAGAAGATTCTGAAAGACCATTAACAAGACTCTCAAGACACAGAAAGGTTAGGATTATCAATGGTTGGCTCCAAAACTTCACTAAAGATGATACAACAAGGCTGCAAGATTTACAAAACTGCAGAACATAAAAACTGATTCTGACCTCTCGGGGATAAATTTTAGACCAATGTCTAGAGTGCTGGCAGTTCACAGCATAAGAGAAATACCAGTGGTCCAATTACATACACACACAAAAATGTATTTCATCTTGAGAAGTGTAAATAAGACTGGAATTAAAATACTAGATCAAAGGATGAAAAGATAGTCAGTTTCTGCTTCACAGAAAAACCTCTTTCAAGCAATAAAAGAGGAAAACAAACAAACAAACAAACAACCCACCCAAAGCAACAAAAACCCACAACTTCACTCCACTGGAAAGTTTTCAATAAATTTTAAGCCAAACTAATCAATAGCGATTACTTAACTCTCCGTTAAGGTCCATTTACTTTATAAAAACAAACTGCTGTAATTAATGTAGCTCATACAAAAGTATTCCCATACAAAAAAAAGGGGAGTTGAACTCTGAATCCCAGTTATGACCTCTGCCATGCCTCATTTTCATGGCATTTTTCTGAACACTTCATAATGGACTACATAATTTTTGTGGCTGCATGGCATAAAGTGAAAGCAGCTACAGAGGACAAATAGTCATTTACTTGACTGCACTGTACATTCCAGTAATATTCCATCAAATCTCTATATATAGTTTTCTGGGTTTTCTGATTTTCCATAACTGTTTCTGCTCACACGAACAAAATCAAGGGAATAATTTTTAAAATTTACTGTATTAAGTCTAGACTTTCAATTGAATCCTTTAAAAGTTACCTTAAAATTCAATTAGGTACGTAGGAAATAGTCAGAACTACTCAATGTGCATTATTTGTGCTACATTGAGAGTAACCACACCCTCTACAACCCTACAGATTCTCCTCAGGCTTTCCCACTAGTCCCCACTGAATCTATTGCATGGGATAGTTAAGCAGCTACTACAGCATTCAGTCAAATGCCATTCTGCTATCCATCACACTTCTGTAACACGACATGGACTGGAGTTACCTCATCTAGTCTGGCTCCTCCAAAGAGTCCAGCTGTAAGTAAAGGAGGGCTCCGCATCAACTATTTTGTTTTGCTGAGCTAGATTAAACAGTCCATTAGGTCAGCTGAGAAAGAAGATAAATCTGTCCCTGCTTCTATGGCTGGACTGCTCCTAATGCCCAGGTTGGCCTGGATACACCTATACTGTACGGTAGTGTACACATACCATCTCAAACCAGTATTCTTTCAGTACTGGACAAGGAAGTTCAAATTCTATTTTCACACTATGCTCAATTGCATGAATTTGTTTTTAAAAAACACACGCCTACGGACATTTTGTTCAAAGCATCTCTTCACTTTTACAGATTTTTCACTGCCACAAACTTCTACTAAACTCTACTAGTCATATGTTCAATGAAACCGCGATACAGCTACAGTTCTGGACTGAGCTTTACCTGATACAGAGACACTTTTATATCAAGAGATTCCCAACATGAAGCTTCCAGATGTAACCACTCACCATTTGTGGCCATGTCACAGTTTCTGGTTTTGAACATGCCCTCAAAACCACTTTGTGTAATGACTTTTAGGTGGATGTCCATACAAACACCCTGATTCCACTTAGTTGCGAAGGAACTCAAATGCTTTTGTTTAGACTTTAAAATTGAAGAGTCCCTATCCAAGGCCAAAACAAAATCTTTTATCCTTTTTATACTACCCTTAAACCTACACAACAAGAAACAGGGAGATTCTTTGAACTTCGCTGCTCCCTAGACACAACATGGTGGATTTCTCCAAAATACTTGCACACAAACTTTGGTTAGAAGTCTGCAAGCCTAAAGGTTACACTCTTTTGGCACAACTGCACCAAAAAATCACAGGTCTCTCTCAAGCATTTGTAAGCATCTAACAATGATGGTTTTAAACATAGTATTCAAACACTACTGACTTCGGCATCTGCATTTCTTATGACTAAATCCAAGTGCACAACAATCCGTTCTTGCTCATCTCTCACCTCCTACCTGAAACAAAGGTAGTGATGTATGAGGGATTAGCAGCACTCCCTCAAGGCTGGGTACTATTCAGAGAAGACAACATTCCTAGAACGCATTTCTGGGCTGGCACCCCAGCCTGCCACAAGAAAGAAGTTTTGGTGGACTTTCTCTATAGCTTCACCCTTTGTTTATATAGCCCCATCCTAATGTGCATTTCTATTTGTCAGGTCTTAAAATGTTGAAATTTCACTGCAAATTTAACCATGAGTTCTGAAGGACCGTTTTGACTTTGGAAAAAAGGAAAAAAAAAAAATTTCCCCCCATTTTTTCCTATTGACATTAAAAGTAAAAAAAAAAAACCAAACCCAAACTAGTCTCACCATACGTTACAGCAAAAGTTTCTTTGTGCTTCAGGCCTTTACATATGCAACCAGTGACCTTCCTAAGTATACATTTTTAATTGTTCTCAAAAAATTAAGTAATTACCAACTTACTTCCCCAAACAGGAATATCTTTGCTTTCAGCTTTCATCACAATGGAGGCAAAGGTCATAGTTACTGGAATGGCATCAAAGTAGGAAGAATGGGGAGCCACAGTTAATATTGCCGCTTCCGCCGGCAACGCCCGTCTGCCTTTTACATTTATCCAGTGGAATCCACCAGCGAGCCACATCATTCTCATGATTGCTTTCAGCAAAATATCCACTACCCTGTAAAGAGTTGAGAAAAAGTTATACTGCCACAGGAGTACCTTAAAATAATTAAGATAAAAACTTTGCATAAAAACTTTATAAGCATAACAGAAGTACAGATAGGATATGCCGCAAGAACACTGCGCAGACCTTTTGGCTTCCCTTTCTCAGTAGATTTAAAACCGCTTTCAAAGTAAGATGCCATTCAATTTCATCTCATGCCAGAGTATTACAGCTTTTTAATCACAGTAAGATTGACAGTTATTTTATCACTAAATTAATTTTGATTCAGACTATGACTATTGAATTTCTTCTATAAAATGTCTAATAAAACACCTGAAAAGCTCTAAAACTGATTCCTGAAAAATGCTATTAGGATATTGCTAGAATGCAACAACCCTGATTACTGGGTTTGAGTTTAGCCAAATAAAGCAGTGGAGAAGTGTAGGGCAGAGATTCTCAAACGTGCAGATGCCTACAGAACACATCTGGAAGCTCTGGAAGTATTTTACTCTCCACCCTTTTCCCCATCTCCCCCTACTATGTTTTGGTTTTGTTTGGGTTTTGGGGGGTTAGGTTTGGTAGGGTTTTGTTTGCTTGTTTTTTTAAACTGTCTGATGGTCACAAAATGAGAAACATTTACTTTGAACCAACAGAGTGCAAAATCCAAACACATCAGTATACTCGCGGGGACTGGAGGCTGGAAGGAAGGATGACACTGAAAACTAGATGAAATGGGACAATCTAAAAAGCTTCAAAATAACCGTATGCAGGATTGAAGGTGCTCATTATTCCTTTATTTTATATACCAATATCATTCCAAATGCCTCTGCGGTTCCCAACCTCCTTCCCTCCTGTGAGGCAAAATATAATCAGCTTCCCTCATGCTACTGCCAGCTCCTAATTTTAAAGTTCTCCACAAAAGAGGTGATACAGTCCTCCTTTCTTGCTCCTCAAACGGCAGTTTTCATGGATGGGTGAACATTGTCTTAAATTCTACCTTAATTAGCATTCCAATATCAAAGCAAGTAGAGACTTATTAATAAGCACCAAAGCATGGTGCAAGCCCTCGGAGAATCAACTGAATTTTTGTCAATTTATCACAGGGTAGTGAACAATGGGGTGAAGCAGTTTAAAGCAACAATTTAGAATATGAAATCTATGCACATTCCATAGCATCAATCTTCATAGCAAGAATTTGGCACTACAGGAATAACCGAAATTGAAGGAGTCACAGCGAAGCTTCACACTACACGCTCAATAAAGAGAGGAGGCCAGAGGTGATCAGTTTTTCTCCCTGTAATTCTTGGGTCACCTGGTACATCAAATAACTGAGGTATTTTTAGTTTCCCATCTGAGAAAAGTATATAAAAAATAATTTTTGTATTTTTCTTTTGAAGAGGAAAGCAGGTCTGGGACTGATATCAAGTATTCCCAATCTTCTCTGTTTCAAACTGCTGAACTAAATAATGATTGTCTCAGTATTTCACCACATCACTGACTCACTTTCGCCACCAGGAGAGGGGCTTTTCAAGCTCTTGCTCATCAGATCCCATTGAAGCAATGAATGCAAAAGGCCAGGCCAGCAACATCATAAACGCAGCAAAAAAGAGTCGGATAGGAAACAGAGTCAACGTCATGAAGGCAATCTGCAAAATGCAAAACAAATGCATTATTCTAACACAATCTTGGACTGAAAAAGTCAGCAATTCATAGAAACTGAAGTCTTAACTTAAAAATATCTAGTGTTAAAAACAGTTGAATATGCTTCCATTGCAAATGAACCGTTGTTGTGTATGCACAACAATTTCGTATTCACCAATCTTAATTATAGCTGAAATACAGCATGCTCTTTAAAGCTCAAGCAATCTTCACTTTCTACACTTCTTCAGACCTATGTCTTTCAGCAACTACATCTGCATGCTCTTTTCCCTTTCTGCAGCCTCACATTAAGCAAATGTTTAGCATGGGTGCGTTGTAAATCTTACTGCACTACAGAGAAGTCAGTCCATCACAGCAGCTCCCAGTCAGTGATGTGCACTTCCTCAGCAGAGTGCATTCACATGGCAGCACAGGACCCAACCTGGAAGGGTCTTCCCAAGACTAGTCAGGCACCAGTTCCCTCTGTAGTTTGTTCTCAGAACCAGAAACTGTAGGGAACACCATGCAGAGACCTCTGGACAAACATCCAGACACCCATGTGAGTTTAAGTTCCAAGTTCTGTGGTAACAGACACAACCCCCTGGAAAGCACAGGTTTTCAAGATGTTATCCTACCCTGGAAAGCCACAGTGCATCTAGTTGCTTCTGCACTTCCTCCCACTACTTCAGCTCCTAGAGCACCCATTTTCAGCTAGTCAGCCGTCCGCCTTCAACACTGGTGAAAAACAGATCACATGGGAACATGTCCCCACAGTCTTTTGAAGAAATCTCCCAAAATTAGGGCCCTTCCTGAGCTGTTTGGAGTTGTTCTCAACTGTCCTCCAGAAAACACAACTCAACGGCTATGTGTGAGATGATCCACTTGCTCCAGAAAACAGTTCTTGCCCAACAGACAGGAAGAAAGAAAAAAATCCCTTAAAGAAGAGGAAGGTACAGGTTCAGATAACTAGCTAAGGGAAAGAGAGGGAACTGAAAACTGAAGCTGACTGTGATAGCACCAATGCACCTCAAGCTGTACAATGGAGGCTAGCAGAAGGTGAAGATGTTATGAAATAGAAGGTCCACCTGAAGCAAGAGAATTCAAAAGGAAATATGCCACAAATTCATGGGTGCACCAGATGAGGTAGAAAAACACTTTTCACAATAGCTGGGCAAGGATGAGTAATGAGGCATAAGGTGCTGTCTCATGTGGTGCTTAATCTGATGCATCCCCAGGCTGCTGTGAAAAGCATTATTCATATTCTTCTTCTCTTCCCTGATGCAGATCTAGTCATCATGCAGCTCAATTTTCAATTGATCAGTTCCTGTTTCCTCTCTCTTCCCACAACAGCTCAATAACCAACCCACCCTGTAGTTGCACAAATCTGTAGATCTAGGATAGAGGCAGGGAACACAGCAGGAGAAAAGCCTATACTACCAGTTTCAAGCCCTAAGCTATCAACCCACTGCAGGGTCAGATCTTAAAGAGATGGTTCAGACTGGCACCATCATCTCATAACAACCATAGTTTCACTCTCCAAAATAGGATTCCAGTCCCTGGGTGGACTGCTTCAGTTTGCAGACTCAAAAGTAAAATGAAATTTTTTCTCTTAGATAAGCTAGTTTACCAGATGGCCCAGTAGAACTTCCTGTTCGTTGTCAGATGAGCACTGAAGTTGTACCAACTCATGCAATTCTGCAGCCATAGCCAAGACCACCATGTCCGGCAGCAAACACGGGAGCATTCATCTGCAGACTGAAGAGAGAAGAGGTGCCTTCCAAGCTGGTAAAATGAGAAGGACCATCTCTCAAGAAAAAAGGGAAACAAAATGCAGGTGAGGACGTAGTCCTCTGGGATTCACATGTTCTCCCTCCCACTCTTCAAAGTCTCCTTCTATACCAGGACAAATGAATGGCTGATGACGGGTGGTGAGCAGCTATTCAGTCCTTTGCATCTCTGTAGCAACCTGTTGTATCAAGATCGCTTTAGCGACACATCACAGAATGGAAGGAATAGTTGCATCCATAAGGTCATGAAAGATGGCATAAATTTGTAGAAAAGGCTTCTTTGTCTTCTGTGTCCAGAGACAGCAGTGGTGGAAATGAAATGGCCAGAAAGAAGCAGTTCCAAGTACACGGATGTACAGGGTCTGGCTGTGACACAAGCCTCTTTTTTAGCAGGTGGTAGTGCAGTACCTGTCCACACAAGCAAACTGGTAGGAGACAGAAGCAGTCACATTTGGCCCCTGAGAAAGGTTAGGAATGAATGAAGACACAAACACTTGAAGAGTTCAGTCTACATCTACATTTGGACATCTCCCTGGGTAAGAAAACTTCTATCCTGCAAAACCTATGTACAGTAGCAGTGTCAGACAGAAAAAGGGACAAGATGCTGTCCCCACTTGTTGCTGTCAGAGATCAGAGTGCAGGAGACAAACATTCCTGGTCTGACCTTGTACAGACATCGTACTTCAGTAATTATGTTTCTACAAATTTAGGACATTCACCCAGACATGTTTTCAATTAAAATCACAAATTCTATCTAGTAATAAGTCATGTGGAAACACCTGTGTTTTGAGATACAGTTAAAAAACCCTCAAGATCCATCCAGAGGTGTACCTTGGCAGATTTAGCTCATGTCTGGTTTTCTCAAGAGGGGATTGGCTGCAGCTTATTTAGCATTTGCTCATCTACAGGATCCGACTTAGTTTTTTGGAAGCTGCAGTGTATGCTGTGAAAGACCCACAGACAGCAGGAAGAGAGAAGATGGTCTTACAGCTTGTAACAGAAGGCTGACCTAGGAAACTACTCCACTCTACCATTGGAAGGGCTTCAATCTGATGTAAGGAAAGCCACTTAAACAAAATAAATTATCAAATGCTCTCATTTAGAGACTCTGTATTCAGATTCAAGTATGAACCTTTAATGAAGATACAAAAATATGAACTTAAATCTTCTTTAAGTTCTCCAAAACATCAGGTCTTACATATCCATGCATTGAGCAAGAGAACTGCAGGGTACCCTTGTTTCTCCTCCTGTATATCTCAGTTTCCTGTCTTGAGCATCATACCTCTCATGCACAGATAAGCTGAAAAAAAACCCCTATCTTTGAAATTAGCAATACAGTTAAAAAAAAAAAAAAAATTCATTCATCCACAACAAAACTTCTTACTAAAAATTAATGGTCACATATTGAAAAAAGGAAACAGAACTGCACATTTAACAGGGTAGAGGTTTTGATTTTTCTTTTAAACGTATCAGAGAGACACTAAATCTTGCCTCATACTTTCACTTCTTCACTATTATCATCCATACAGCCTCCATTCACCAAAGACTGCACTGAAGGAGCTAGGAATTCATCCCTCAGCAATTCTCTTACTGCTGGCTCTCCCACTCTAAATTCCCTGATTGACACAGTCACGGAGATAAATACAGAAGTGGAAATTTTCATGTGCAACTAAGCCAATCTAACAGATCATTGCTGCTGAAGAGCAGGGTCCTGTTCACTCTCCCCTCAATTCTCCCCTTGAGACAGCTCCAGCACTTATCTGAGCTTGCAATGAGCCAATACAGCTCATTAGAGTGAAGAAAAGCAATCCCAGCAAAAGAAAACAATCAGAATAGAGAAAAAAACGGTAATATGCTGGTTTAATGAGCCAAATCAGCTCTCCAAGGCATGGAATAACACCAGCATTGGTGCAATAAAAGGGCCAGAAACATTGGAAGCAAGGAAAATGGCCCCAGATTGTGTTTTTAAGTGGCAGGGAAACAAAGCTACAAAGAGACAGAGGTAACTAGAATCAAGAGCTTTGACTTATGTGATAAGACAACCAGATGTTAGCATGAAGAAAATTCACAGTTAAGGAACTTTATTATAGCACTGAAATAAAACAGGTACCTTCAAGAATGACCCTCCCTGTCACACTGAGATCAGAGTAAAATCACCATCATTTCTACAGGAAGCATGAGACTCAGCTCTCAAAGAGCCTTACTGCTTTCACGCTCCTGTTATCTCCCAGTTTTTATAAAGCTAATAAAAGATGATGCGAACAATTCCATGGCACTCAAGTGGATTTCTTTCTGCTGCTGTTTTCCCTCTTTGTGTTGTTTTACAAAACCTTTTTTTCCTACCTTTTTTCACTCCCAGTCTCAGGCTGAAATGTTCTAAAATGCATCTATTTTGAATTGTATTAATGAACAAAGCTATTCTAACCTCTTGCGGAGTGCAGGATGAGGTGGCAGTGAAGATAATGGGGCTATCTGCCAGGCCATCAGCAACAGACTGTTAGACAAAGCAGTCTTGTCTCCCAGTCCCCTGTACTCACCAACTTCGTGTACATCTAGTCCCCACAGGTTCCTAATCTTCCTTGACAGGCTCTGCAAGCCCAAAACCCACCTGTCAGATTCACAGTGCGGACAGAACAACTTGTGACACAAGGCATGCCTACAGCTGAACAGGAAGTGAGTTCAGCTGTAATACTTTTTACCCAACGCTCCGTAACAGCCCAGGACTGCAGGGAAGAGAACACACACGGCTGCAATTTGCTGTAAAGCATTCTCCCCATGGAAGAAGTCTCTCTTTCTGAGTGAGCTGCATTTTTCATATGTGGAAGAGTTCCACAGCTCTTCTTTAACAGACCCTTATCTGGTTTTTAATCGGTGAAGAGGTTAGAAGGGCATGATTAAGACAAATAAAATCTATCACAGTCCTGTATGTCAGCTTGGGTGCTTTTTCCACACATAAAACAGCAAAACTAAGACTGCGAGAAGGGCTGGGTTAAGGAACTCCGTGCCACTGTACATCAATAGAAGACTGCTTGCTTAAAAAGCAAGACTGAGCTGCACTCTAGCGAGGCTATTCCTTTGGTCTGCACGCTGTAAAAAAAACTACAGAGCTTTAAGCACATCTTACAGTTTTCACTGAAAATAATAAATCCTTGAAATGCAGTCACAAAGCTCATGTCTCATACAGATGTACAGGGCAGCCCACACAGAAGCAGGTATGTTTTATGACCAGTTACCTCACTGGTAAAGCTTCTAAAGGTCTGTTAGGACTAACAGATCCGAGGGGGTAGTAGCTCCTATATGAGACCAAATACTGCAAAACCAGTGAAACTGGTACTCTGCCCTCCCACCAGTATTTTAAAAATTCCTTATAAACAAGCAAGCAGAAAGCAACATGAAAAAGATACATTAACACTGCAAAATAAAACAGTTATTGTTATAATAAGATACAACCCTAGTCCAGATGAACATGTGCTATCTCTCTGCTCCCTTTTTTAATTACATAAAAAATATCAGTTGAGGAACAAAGTAAGGTTGCATAGAAAAGAAATTATTACAATTGCGTGATTTATTTAGGAAGTTGTATGTATAGACTGAGTGAAGTGAATGACACAGACATTTCCTCCCCTCTCCCATTCAGAGAATTTACCAGTAAAGGCTGAACACATACTGGGAAACTTGATTAAAAAAAGTAGAAGTCTTCTCCACTGGAATCTACTATGAATTCCTTGGCTGACAGATACTTAATATGAGGCATGTTCACATGTTTTTAAGTCAAGCCAAACATGTTTTGTCTTAAGTATCTGGAAAGCAATCTGGCAAGGCAGAAATGAACTTTGCTCAAAACGTAAATTAAGTTAAAGCTGGATCTAAAGCGCCTTGATTTGAAAGGTTCAGTATCAGTGGATCTTAATTTACATGTTGATACTGGTATTTGTAGGCTGTTATGCCCCCAGAACAACAGCTTTAAGGAATTTAAGTATCATAGTGATCAAAGTAATAGAAATGGCCAACCCCTTACTAGGGGAGCATTTGATGGTACTTCTCTCATCCAGCAAGTGACCCAGATCTCACCGGAAGCCTAAGGCAAGGGCCATGCACTCTTAAATATCCAACCACCTACTACTCTCTGTGTGAGGCGAGCTTGGCAGAGGCACGGAAAAAAAAAAAATCAAACAAAAAGCCATGCAACTGCAAATTAGCATTTTAATACCGATTCCTGTCATCTCACGCTACCCGTACAAGGTATAAATTATGCCGCAGGGATTATTTACCCAGGGGACAAACTTCAGATGCACGGTACGTCCCAGCCCGGGCATACCTTAACTTGACGCTGGCGCCTCCCCGCAGGGCTGCTCCCCTGCCCCACCATTTACAACGAACAACACAATTCCTTTTTGTCCAATTTTTATTTCTTTCTTTTGCAGCAAGCAGCAGGGCAGAAGTTAAGGCGCACGCCCCCGCAGC
>JAAGNO010013957.1:0-22293 GCA_033439905.1 Ceryle rudis | reverse complement strand
ACATGCACGTACAGGGATGCATGGCGCCGAGAGATGTGAAATGTGCTGCGAAAGGGGCGCCAGGGAGAACCGACCTGCCAAGATAGGGGGTCATCAATATCTCTGCGCATCTCTTTCTCACCCTCCTCCATCCTGGTGTGCGGTTACAAATCCCCCAGTCTCTCAGCTCCCCGGGATGACTGTAATGTCTTATTTCTCCCCGACTTTCCCACCCAGGCTGGCTTTTTGGAAGGGGAGGGTTGGGGCAAGGTTAAAACATGACTCTGCAACAAATGCGTGTTTCATGCCACTGCCAGGCATTCGCAGCTCATTCTTCTGCGTGTAACCTGTGTGCGACACAGCAAGCTTGCAGAGAGTGTGGGGGGTAAAGCTGGGAGGGGGATGCTGACCCAGTGATTTCACGGCAAACATCAGTGCTATGAGATTTAAGAAAGAAACAAAGGCTGTAATGGTTTGGGAGTGAGGGACCTCTTTAGCCAGACCGTGGAAATAAGATATATTTCAAGAGAAGGCATTCCCACGCTATCAGCCCTGATATTGGGTATAGAAGAAAATCCAACATGGGCATTGGCTTTGGTGATCTGAAATGAGATGTACTTCATGTGAACCCCAGCTTTGGCTCCTGTCATAAATGCCAGTTAGAAATGAGGTTCACTCACTCCTAACTCAATCTCTATATCTGTATCTTTCCTAGACATTTGGATAGCATGGAGGCCCTTATGCTAGCTGTGTGTTTGGCCCACCCAAACTAGTCTCTCTGGATCAAAGAGGGATAACAAAACAGTATTTAGACTTTTTTTTCCCTTGTATCTGCTGTAGACTGCTTGTATGTCCCTTGTCCAGTCACTTCATCAGGCACCCAGCCAAGCCACGAGTAGCTTCACTTACTCGCCCATCACTTTGCCTCCTGCCTGGAGGCACAACTAAGTCACGGTGACTGCATTTCACATGCCTTCTTGGACTCAAATGATCCTTCCATCTGAAACACTTGAAGATAAGAGCAGCTCAGATTCAATTTCTTGGACCAAAATCCTCCCCTGAAGTTTGGATCCTGACTGGACCCAACCCAGAAAAAGAGCAGTCTCGGTTTGGCTCTATCTGAAGCCTCCAGCTCAAGCCCACATGGCAGAGTCTTGCACAAACAGCTCACCTCGAGAGAATTCTGCTTCCTGGAGAGATGAAATCTTTCAGAAACAGCATAAGAAGAGATTTCAAGTCCCTAGGAAAAAAATATCCTCCCCTCTGTTCCCACCCACAGCTTGGCATCCACATGGAATCATGGACCCCTGCCTAACTCAAAATCAGATTTAGACAACAAGCTCTGGGCTATTACAGTGGGAATAAGAAACCTTCCCTCAGAGTGGAAAAAGCCACGGACATCCATGAAGGCTGGTGGAGTATGTTGGGGGTGTGCACTGTTATTTTTACACTGTGGGTGTTGGGGAGCAAGCAAGGCAGCAGAAAGACTCAGTATTACAAAGGGCAGATGTGGTAAATAGTTCACAAGAGAGGCTGACAGCCTTTCCAGGCCACCAGAGGAATGAGCTGTCCAAGGAATGGCTTCTAAATGAAACAGCCTCCGTGCAGTTTCTGCATCTGGACAGAAGACAGGTTTATTTTGGATGTGCTAGTAAAACTGCTGTCTGCAAGCCATAAGGTCATACAGCTAAGGTCTGGCTGATGTCTGGTGAGAAAGCATTCCTCCGGGCCTCCTCCCTCAGCGAGCAAATGCAGGCCTTGTAGAAAGGAATAATATATTCACCATTTCGTTACAGAGCAGTACTGCAACGAGTCAACTCACTGCAATGAGTTCAAACCTACCTGTCCTGCAGCGTAGTGTTCTTCACATAAGGAGAACCCTTAGTAACAAAATGCTCTGGATCCTGAGCAAGAGATTGGCAATGGTCAAGGATCTGTCAGATGATGGCATGTGCAAAATGCACTGAGCATGTCTCATATTATTTCCTTCTGCACAGCAAGCCAGGAGAAACCTCTTACCACGATGGGCACTAGCTGTCTGCCTCATTTGTAGGCCATCAAAAGAAAAGATAGTATCGTGCTGGAAAAGATGAACTCTCTTTTCCCTCTTTTGACAAGATTCTGGTCCATTACACCTTTTACAGGCAACTTGAGAAGTCACTGTCTTCCACGGACATTAATCCAGAACTTCTCACATTTGTTTTGTTCATACAACTATCACATATTGCTCTTCTAAAATGTCTCTGAAAACAAACCTTAAAGAAAAAAACATAAAGAAAAAGTTCAACGGATCTGTGTTTGGTACCTGAGTGTTGAACCATATCGATGTCTGGGCATGGACCTCAACATGCCAAGCAAAAAGCAGTAAGAGAGAGAATGAGGCTGAACTGGAAAAGCAAAGGGATGTCTCATAAATAATGGAAATGCATTAGCAGCATGGAGGAGGAAGAGGGGCGGGAGACGACAATGATGAAGGGGGGATGGTGAAGAGTGGTCAATGAGGAGAGGGGATCTCACATGGCACTTGCTGGGAGGCCAGATGGGTCACATGCATTCTCATCACGCTGTAGAAAATTTGTCAAAGAATGTCAGGGCATGAAAAAGTCAAAATAGCCACTTTAATTAACACCTCTTCACTAGGTGAGACAAGAAGCCACCTCCCCTCCCCACACCTTCTTTGCCACCCACCCTACAGAGCACCTCATACCTTCCAGAGCTGCCAAAAACCAGCCTCTGGTGAGAAATGCTTGTCACCATATCTAAGTGCGTCACTGACAGGGTCAAGAGATCCACCTCAAGGAGTGAGCAGGTAACAAACTGACAGGGGCCCCATTCCTGCTGCAGACAACCTTGGGAAAACAGTCAGGAAAATGTAAAAGTGATCTCTGGAATAAAATCTTCCTGAAACAGCCCCACAGAACAGCTGGCTCTTTTCCATTTTGCATGCTAATGCAGAAACATGAGTTTCTCAGGCAGGGATGAAAGGAAAACACATGTCTCATATCACACAGGACCCCTGAGACAGAGACGGGGGTTAGGAGGATTTGAAGCAAGAAAGACAATCTTTCTTCTCCTTTCCATTCCCATTAGCACTGAGCACCACACAGGAAGAAAGAGGTTTGATGTCTGAAGAGCCAAATGCTTTCCTTAGTTTTGCTGATGGAGATATAGGCCTAGGGGAAATGTCCTATGAGTTGGCACCCCGGTGGGATGGAGTACCTCACTTGTCCTGCTTGGGCAGGTTAGAGACACTTTCACAAATCGCTTCAGTTTGCATCAGGTAGAAGCAGAATTGGAGGCTGAACAGAGTCTGTAAAGAAATCAAATATTTCCAAACGGTGAATTTTAATCCAGCTTTTGATAATAGTTTTGTGATTTGCATTGGACTAGGCTGTTGTGGTGTTCCCTCCTGGGACACCCTATGGATTTACTTCCTGGGCTCAGGAAGTGGGGAGTAGAGGTCTGCTTGCAGCGAAGGTCTACTTTGCCCTCACCTTAAGACTTGTAGCTCTGCATTAAACCACACAATTACAACAGATAAATTCTTATTTTAGAAATGCAGTTTAGTGGGAAAAGATGCCCAGACAGCTCTTCCTGGTCAGAAGCTCCCAAGGAGTGGCTCCACCTGGGAGATGATTTAGTGATGTGGAGGCAGAGGTCAAAGGATAGGGTTCAGGTCCTGCCCTGTCACTGATGCCCTGGGTGACCTTTTGCATATTACTTAGTCACCTACAATGTTTCATGTTCCCCAGCTGTTGTAACCAGGGCTGGTTATACCCAACAGGCTGTAGCTTCAGCTGGTTATTACCATGTTACCATGCTTACTGTTGTAACAATGTCTCAGATTCTTAGACTGTGCATGTTACAGACTGTGGTACTCCTGCAACCAAGTCGATGTACACGTGACTGTGGAAAGGCTATTCTGCATGAGTTTTGGTCTTAATAAACACAGCAGCGATACTGGGCTGTGGAGCTTACAAACATACAAATACTATAAAATGTTATAGCAGGGGAATAACACATGGCTCTCCTTTCAGACAAGATGAACTTCTGTAGGGTTTCCTCTCTGACACAGATATCTCTTAATTGTAAAACAGGGCAGGAACATATTTTTCACACTTCATGAGCTCAAGGATTCATTAAAAACCCTCCTCCCTTTTTGTGCCATACTACCAGAAAAAAGTTAAAATATGAAAAAATGTTGCAAACCAACAATCAAAAAAATTTCCCCATATATAAACTACTGTGACTAAACGCCCTTTGATCCAAAAGATTAATCTCTTTCTCCAAGACTGCTGGTACATAATATATTAGCCAGTCAGAAATGTCTCTCCCATGCTTGCACTAGCTGTGACGCACTCAACACGTCGTGGCTTTCTCAGCAGCAAAAATGGCAGCAAATGGCATTTTATTGGTCTTTTTACACTGGGGGAGCAGCCCCTCTCTGACTAAATGTGTCTGTCAGGTCACCCCCCAAAATCTCTGCTGCTCAGGCAGTCCACACATGGTCTTGTCTGTCATCCTGATGGTGTTGAGCATCCTGGGCTGGCAGGCACCCCCTCTGCAGTGCAGATGAGGGATGCAGGAACAGGTGCGGATGCCATGGGATATTTAACGTCACATGGCTTAATCTGGAAAGGTTTCAGCAGGTTGGGGGGTTGAAGTCTGGACAACCTGCCCTATGATGTGCAATTTAAATCTATGATTTAAAAAGGCATAATCTCTCCAGTTCTCCCAAGGAGTGATTTGATCTACAAGCACTTCAAGGAAGAGAGAGACTCCTGATATCAAAGGGCTTTCTAATCTGGCAGAAGAGGGCATTTATGAGAACCAGCTGCAGGCAGCTGAGGCTGGACAAATTCAGACTGAAAATCAAAGTACACGTTTTCAACTGTGAAAGTAATTAAACCGTAGGGCACATTACCTAGAAGGGTAGTGGCTTCTCAGTTGCTCGCAAGCCTAAAATCAGGACCAGATGTTTTCCTGCAAGAGATGATATCACCTAGCCAGGGACGGCAGGCTCAGGGCAGGAACCGTGCGGGGCCAGTCTGGAGAGTCACAGCCACTGCCGTCACTGGCCTTACAGCCCACGCTCCGTGCAGGAATGTGTTTTTATTTGTATATATATATATTTATACGTGTAGCTTCACACGTACAGCCCCAGATGGCATAGACCAGCATCCCCCCCAGTCAATGGTCTGCACCACAGTATTTATTTACCGATTTCAGTCTTACAGTGCTGCACAAGCACCTGGCCTGAGCTTAGGGGCAAAAATCACAGCATCCCCAGTGTTCAATCCAGCAATGGGACTGGGGCTCTGGGAAGAGCAGCTGGATAGCTGCTCACCTGGCAAGGAGGGATGCCTGCCATCGCCTGCCCTCCCACTGCAGCCCCCAAGGGTCCTTTTCTTCAGGCAACATTGCCTTGCAGCCCTTCGATTATCGCCTGGAGCCTCAATGAACAAGCGGGGGCTTCGCAAAAACCCAATATTACCCCCCCCTCCCCCAACCCCCAGCTTCCCTTGGCGAAACTGCATCCCAAAACTACCAAAAAAAAAAAAAGGGGGGGGGGGGACTAAGAAAAAAAAGAAAACCCCAACCCTCCATGCTCCCAACAACGGTAACAACCAGGCCCTGGGCCCTATAATTGATGGCCTCAGCAGAGGGACCCTTCTTGTCTGGTTGCCTCCCTTGCCCCCAGCCCCCTTCCTGCCCAAGCTCCTGCTGTTGCCAGGTCTATCCTCGTCCACCTCCTCCCCCGCCCCTCCTCCTCCACCTCCCTACCCCTTTGTTTTTTCTCCCAGTTAACAAGTGTGCACTGTTAACAGTTCTGGTCCCTCCCTCTATCACAATTATTTTCTTTCTTATGGCAGCAAGGGCTTTTTTTGAGGGGTGGAGAGGGAGGTATGGAGAGGAGGCACATATGTGCAACTTATCTTTGCACAGGTGGAAAGATAAGATGCCTCTCCATGTGGGCAGCAGAACATGGGAAACACCACAGTTTGTGCTCCAGGGAGGAACAACACAATGTTGATGGGCTGGGGAGAGAAGGAGGAGGGGGTGAGTGAAAACGGTCTCCTGAATTGATGTGGAATAATATAGAAGGGAAACTCTGGCATGCATGGGGCGACCCAGAAGGACAAAGTGCACCGAGGCAGCTTAGTTAATGGGCTGCATTAAAATTAAACAGAGATTGTGTCCATATTTGTAAGTGGCACGGCAAACGGAGAAGGGCTTCCCCCTTCCTGTGGCTTCCCCCACGGGAAGACGGTGGTGCAGTGCAAAACAAACGTGGGGCAAACCTTTCCCTTCCTCCCTCCCTGCCTCTCCTTATCTTCAGCAGGTGTAAACTGGAGCAGCCCCGCTATCTTCCCACTGCCTGAGTTAACACAAGCCAGCTCCCAACATCCTTTCCCCTGCCACCAGCTTGAACTTCCACAAAAGGGACGATGATCTTGTCAGTGTTGCTGTAAATCTGAATTTTTTGTACATGGTCACAACTCTCAGAAAGGTGACAGCCGCTTACCAGCTGGCCACCAGGACGAGGAAGGGCCTGGGCAGTCTGCAAGACCAAGTCAAGCTTTAAAGAAGAGAATGATAATAACACATATCCATCCCCACTCCCACCCCTGTCAGGAGGAGGATTTATACTCCTTCTTACAAAGGACTTAAGCAGTCATTTAGGCTCTGCTACAGCAAAGCACCTGCTTAATTGCTCGCTCTACTTCACTGTGACTGGAGTGCACATTTAAGAGCATCTTTAGAGGTGCTGCTGGGTAGGAATAAACTTAATCATATTCTTAAAGAGGTGTTTAAATGCCTTGCTAAATCAGGGCCTTGCACCTGAGGAAAGGGAAAGAAAAAAGTTACTAAAACAGAACAGAGGAGTAGCCTTTGGAACAATGGACCATTTTAGGTCCTCCATTCTGCATTTAATGGAGATGGATGAAAATATTCATTATTTGGTGGCTGAAGATGGAATAATCAACCAATGAAAAAGAGCTGTGTGGTGATATATTACACACCTTACTATTACAAACATGACCAAATACCCTTAACTGGCAAGAAATACATAAACTTCCCTGTGTTTTCTTGTTTTTTCTTTATATTGAATAGGATGTGAAACACATGTCTTTGTTCAAAAAGGCATAGTAATGTTGGATGCCCGTTTTGCATCCTTCTAAGCCATTCACCAAGCTGTCAGTGCAGATTTGGGCCCTCTGAGCAAGTATACCACTTTAAATGAAAAGTAACCCAGCCACTTAATCAGGTGCCTGGTTGTCATCAGGTGCATCCCAATACGATGTGTCATTGGAAGGCTGTCAAAATAGCCTGAGCGCCCTGCTTGGCAGCACAAGGTGTAATTGCCCAGCATCTTTTGGTGTTCCCTCTAGGTAGGTACCAGCAGTTAAGACTGTGGAAGTGCCCATAACACTGCCCTGCAAGGTGCATCAGCACTGAGGAGGTAGGTCAGGTTCCCTTCTCCTTGCCCTGCCAAGCTGTTGTGACCATCACCAAAAGGCACTTTTCAGGTTGCCATTCATGTCACTGGGAGGCTTGCTTCAAAGAGAGTCTGGAAGACAGAAATGCAAATTCTCTCTACTCCTCTTGAATTCCCAAGGTCTGGATGTGATTTAGGAGATGTGCTAAATGCCCACAATGATGGACTCACAGAAATTACCTTTGCAGGGAACATGATTTACTGCATATTTTCTACCTTTAGTACAAATAAGCCTTTCTCTCAGCTCAGTTTCACAGTTCCTTATTTCAGGGGCAAATAATTTTCACAATATAAGCAGAAAGAGATCCCAAATTTACATGGCCTGCAGGTAACTCTGGGATGAAAGTGAGCTTTCCCCAAGTTTGCCCCACATTGCAGGGAGAACTGTCATGGCAGCCCTTTCGGAAGACATTCATTTCATAACCAATACATTTTTGGAGAACTGCAGTTACTTTGAAATTGCAGTCCAGAAAAGACTTAAGATGAGCTATAAACACTGTCCTCCTTCAGTTCATGGACCAAGACTTCAAACATACCTGTCTCACAGACATGCAAGCCCCCGAGAAATCTGCTTCAGCTGATGTATTTATGTATCAAAGAAATGTCATACCTAAACCAAAAGTATTCGCAGCTCTAAAGAATACTATTGCACCTGAATTTGCAAATATCTGTCTCTCCCTCCTTCTTAGGGTTGGATGGAGCTGTGTAACACCAAACTACACTCTGGTATACATGCAGCAACTTGCAGTCATGATCCCTGCTGGACTGACAACACACTGGGTCTCTGGAACAGCAGAGCTGAGGGAAATCTTGCAAAACTTGCTTACTACCGTGTGACCCCACAAGCTGGAGGTAGGTTACTGTTGGCTGAGCAGATGATTTGGTAGCAGAAATAACACGAGGTGCACCAGGAGCTGTGGAGATTCAGGAGGTGGCAGGAGACGATCGTGTGGCAAGGGCTGTCTTCTGCCTGTGGCTCCTTCAGACACAAAGCCTGGTGCTCCCAAGAAGGGAGATAGTTTGAGGCTAAGAATGTGGCAGCACAAACAAACTCACTAATGGGACTGAAAACCTCTACACAACTCCCTGGCATGGCTCGATTGAAAAAACAGAGCAACAAGTATCTGCAGCTGGAAGACAGCACAAAGACCTGTTGATCTCCTTTCTTTTTTGTGGCCCTGAGCTTGTTCTCTTTTCGCCACTTCAGATCATCCCTAAATGAAGTCCTCCTCCTTGGTATTTCAGGGTCCTCATGTGTGCCCATCTCCTGGGCCCCTGCTAGCCTTGCATCTGTCCCCGTGCCCCACCACCCCACTCTGCCCATCGCCCACATCCTGAGCATGAAAGCCGGCCGGATTAATCTGGCACAGAGCACATTGTGTGTGAGTCATGACAGGCTCACTAAGGCGTGCAGTGCTGATAAAAGGCAGCTCTGATGGGCTCTGTCAGGGAACCTGGAGAAACAGCGTGGAAAAAATCTGCTAACCCACATCCCAGCCTGGTGGCTGGGGCCTGGAGACAGCCAGGCACTGAGGGGAGGGCAGGGAAGCCCCCATGGCACTGGCAGGTCCCATTCTGGGCTCAGCCCGTGGGGAATTCCCTGGACCCTGACAAAATTTGGTGCTTCCTGGGACCCTGGGGTCAGCTGAGAGCTCATTGGCCCAAACCAGGGCTTGCACGAGCTCCAGGTGATGAGGATGCACCCTGGGATAACCCCCCCGCTGGCCAGGGTGTTTCAGGTATTTATGGAGCTAGAGAAAGGGAAGTCTGCCTGACCCTTCAATGCATCCTTCTGCCTAAATGTTCCCTCTGGGGATTTTTCACGGTACAGGTCCTCACAGCTGTGGACCACAAAGTAGCTTTTTTTGTTGTTCCTTTGCTTAGTGCTTAGTAGTGCTGCTCCCAGGAGTCCAGCAGGAGAGACCATGGCCCAGGAGCAATACCCAGTGCCCTCTGGTGTGCTGGAAAACTGCCTCATAGACAACCAGGAACCTGCAGTGGGTGAAATCATCCTACAAGCAGGTGTGCAATTCACTGTAACACTGTCCCAAAAGGTTAACAACTGTGCTTGCTGGAAACAGGGTCCTGCCCCGGGCACCACATGGTTCAACAGCCTGCCTGACCACAGGAGTAGCAATAATAGGGACCACAACATCAGGAATATTGCAGAGAAATCGGGATAACATTCATGTGCACCACAGAGCTGGGAGGAGTTGCAGACATGGGGTCTGTGTGGGAAGACAGCAGCAGATTTCAAAATAATCTAGATAAATTGGAGAACTGTCTCAAATCAGCAGGATGGAAATCACACAAGAGTGAGTGCAAAATACCACAGCGAGGTGTTGGAACTCAAATGCAAAATGGGGACTAATTGGATAAAGAGCACCGCTGCAGGAAAGGCTCCCGGGATCACAGACAAAAACTTAGTCAACATTGTTGTGCTGTTTCAAAACAGGCGAGTCTCTTGATGGGATCTGTTAATGAGAGATTCACAGGCCAGGCATGGGAGAAAATTACTGTGATGCAGTTGGCCCTCGGGACGCCTCAGCTGGGGATGCTGGGCACAGCATTCTCCAAACTGGGTAAACAAATTGGGGAGTGCTCCGAGGTGTAAGAGCAAACATGATAAAAGCTTTAGAAAACAAAGTCTATGAGGGCAGATTGAAAGAATTGGGTTTGTTTAGTCTGGCGAAGAGAAAACTAAGAGGGAACATAAGGGTTTGTCCTAAAGAGTGCAGAGTCCAAGGGAGGAACACAAGAAGTGGGGTTGGTTTGCAGCAAAGATTTAGGCCAACAGAGCAATAACAGAAATAATAACTTTGAAGCTGATGGTGAATATTGCAAATCTCCTTCACAGGCACGACTTAAGTAGAGGCCAGAAAAATGCCTGTCAGGGATGGCTCAGATGTAAAGAATCTTGCTTCAGAAGATGCAGGCAACTGCAAGGCCAAAACCAAGCACTCAGTGGTGTACTCCTTCCCCACTGTGCTCTCCAAGTGAGCCTGCAGCTCTGCTTACAGTCCCTCTCTGAGTTATACTAAGGCACGAGAATGGCGGTACCCCAAGAAGAAAGTTTTCCACAAAGTGATCATCTATCACCCTTGCTTCCCCACCCTAACTCATCACCCCCTCAGGCACCTCTGCACACCCCAAATCCTCAGTGGATTTCCAAAGTTCATTTGTGTGCTATTATTTATTTATGTGCAGCTGACTTGTGAGACCCCCGCAGAGAGATCCAGGAGGTCTCAAGTTGCTATGCATGTACTAAGTAACAACACCCATCCCAAAGACCTTACTGTCTAAATAGATGGAGCAGTTGAAAAGGACTTCCCACTAAGAAATGTGGGGGCTACAGAGGGCATATCAGGAGAAGCTGAGAGAAAAGGACCTATTTAGCCTGAAGAAGAGAAGGTTAAGGGGGAATCTACTTGTACTCTTCAGTTATCTGAAAGAGATGACACAGACAGATTGCACCTGGAAGAGGCCCGTGAGAAGACGAGAAACAATGGCCACAGGTTGCAAAAAGAGGAATATTCATTGGAGCTAAGGGAAAAAAAAATCTCGTCCAGGAGGATGTTTCAGCATTGGAACAGGTTTCACAAAGAGATTGTGAAGTCCCCATACATGGAGATTTTAAAAACTCAATTCGACATAAACCTGGACAGCATGATCCAGCTTTGAAAATATCCTTGCTTTGAGTGGGGGCAAAGCCTGGAGCCTTGACAAGGCCCTGTCACACCTGAGGTATTCTGTGACAGGTAGACTATTAATACCAGAGAAGCCACCTATGCAACTGAACCCTGACACTGATGCTTCATACAGTACCCTGCCACATACAGTACCCTGCCACACTGGACTCTCTTCATACAGACATTTCTCTCCTTTTGCCCCATGAGCATTTCTTTGGTCTTTATGTTTTGCAAAGCTGGATCCCCACTGTTTGTATCAGGCCTCAACCCATTGTGAAGTACTATGTAATAACAACATTTCTTGATCATGATTCACAACAATAGCTACCACCCAAGTTCTTGGCTCACTGTGTAGTCCAGTATCTAACAGCATTCAGTTCAACCCAATATTATCTGCCTCCCCACCCCCTCTGACTCCAGCTTCAGAGCCTGGCCAGCATTGATCCCATGCTGTTCCTGTTTGCAAACCCTAAGCACCCTGACTGCTGCTTGGAATGAAGAGGGAGCACTTGGAGATGAACTTTTAGCAGTGCAAGCTCTAAGGAAGGCTGAAGTCCTTGCTTGTCTGTCACTGATTTATTGATGCCTCCCTAATTATGGAATGCCAACCATACATGGAGATCTGCAGAAAGAAAAGACTTGGCTTGAAGGAAAGAGAGGTCATGGAAGGCAAATCAGACACAGGCACCAAGAAATGTTTTTGTTTTGGTTTGGTTTTTTTCTTTGCTGCTGCAGTGAATGTAATAAATGTGCATCTGCTGAGCTGTTTCTAGTGACAGAGCTTTCCCTTGTTCCAATTAGGCCTTAACTCTTCTTAGTAATCCTGATTATTAGTGATCTGCCCAGCAAGGGTATGTGTGCATAAGTATGAGAAAGGAAGAGACTGCTCATTTCCAAAGCAGATTTTTTGTTCTTCCAGCCATTTTTTGGACCGAGGTATTTTTTTCTTTCATTCTTTTGGGTCACAATGTAAGCATGAATTTGAAAATGATCTGTAGAAGTAAGATTTAATAACTGACATAGTAGTACACTAAGAAGAAAAAAAAAAAAAGAGCAAAAATCACAGATCTTTTCTCTATTTTTCTCTTCTTTACAAATGTGGGTACTTTTTATTAAACGTTAATCTATAGCAAACAATAGAGAATAACATTTGTTCATTATGGAAAGTGTAATCTGCAATAGTTCCTCACATACCACTCTAACACATCTTCTGTGCCCTCTTCTTCACTTCCCTTTCTTGAGATGGAGCAGAGCTCTGGTTTAGCAGCTGGCATCAGTTGCTGATTACAGCGGCTTAAGATTTTACCTCTGAGGAGCAGAGGGGGAGAAGACTGGGGGCTTTCTACGTAGCTGCTGCAGGCATCATCTCTAGCACTTCACTCCACATGCCATCACCCCTTCCTTCGAGATTTGATCTTCCATTCTCTTCTCAAATCAGCCCTCTCCCCCATTAGCCATCTTCATACACCATGCCTGTAAGATGGATCCTCTTGCTTCATTCCAGTACCAGAGCGAAAGACCATTGATTTGATGGCACACCAAAGAAAATATGCACTTTATACTTTGTATTAATCAACGCTAATTGGGCATTTTGAATCTAGTCTGCTGTGGCATGGCCCAATGCAGCATCCGAATTAGGCTCTACAGCAGACAAGCTGTCATTAGATTGAGGTTTCCGAGTCACGCTATTGAAACGACACTCATGGTGAAGCATTTTATTAATAACTTTTGTTGCAAAACTTTATCCCAACAAACAGTCTAAAAATGGTACTACTCATAACTGCACTTACAACTTGTAGCACAGGGTTGTTTCGTCATTTATTTATGGCAAGTGGCTTTTTTTTTTTTTTCTTCATTGTAACTCAAAGGCTTGCTCCAGCCCAGCTTTGGTTGCTGTAATACAGCTCTGTTTATCAAAGCAGGTTTTTCCCCAGTGAACAGACCTGAGGGTTCAAGCCTCAGTTCTAGTTTGGGTATAGGGAAAGTTGGCTGACAGAAGTCAGATAAGGTGGAGAGAGCAGGTCACAGGCATGGTTGACCAAGGTAGAGACTCTTCACAACTTATGACACATTGGTCTAAGTACAGCGGGTGCTGAGGAGGCTCTAAGGTGGGAGCAGCCTCTTGCAGAGCAAGAGTGAGGAGCAGCAGCAGCAGGCTGTGTGTGGCAAAGTCTGTGCAGCACCTTCCTGCACTAAACTTGGACCCAGTCTCTGGAAATCTTTCGCATTCCCCTGGCAACAGATTCACTTTCCAAAACAAAATGAACTAAACCAGAATCATTTCCTATGAATGAAGTTGGGATGGAACATAAAACACAGATGGGAAAATATATATATGTGACATACTTGAACCAGCAGAGAGAATGATTTCATCCAGCATCCAGCTGACTAGTAAAGAGAGTCAGCAGCCCCGGAGGAGAAAGCCATTAACACACAAACACATTTTATGCTGGCCAAGGTGAGAAAGGAAGGGCTGTAGGTACTGAGGTGACAGCTACTTTAAGATCAAAGGAGAAGGCTGAGAGGAAACTATAAAACTGACTTCAGATCTGGATGTGGGAGGCTGTGTGAACAGAGGGGCAAACTTAATTAAATGTGGCAAACAATGGCTATTTTTTCTGAGGAAGGAGCAGCGATGATTTCACTTCCAAGATACTACACTTGAGCAAACATTATCCAAAGATGGCTTGAATTAGGACTTCACTCTCAGTATGGTAATGCAGATCTAACCTTGACTTCAAAGGCTAAGAAAAGTAATTGGGTGGTAGGGAGGCTCTAGCTTGCCTGTGGGGTTCTGTATCCCTCCCATCTTCTGCAAAGTAGCTGGAAGGGGCGGTTGCTGGGCTTTGTTGAAGATGTGGCCATCTCATACATGTCAATCATTTCTGACAAGACTGAAAACAAAGGAAGAAAGAAGGTGGCACCAGTGCTGAGGTGGGTGGCCCAGAACATCTGCCAGGTGAAATGCTATAGCTAATATAGCTCAGGAAGAAAACACGAGCATCAACAGCATAGGGTGGCCTATGGGTCACCAGATGTAGGCCTCATCTTCATGACAAGTCTCCTGCAAACCATCAAGCCAGGAAGCAACTAGCAGATTTCAACCACAGCCTAGGCTTTCATGGTAATGGGACATATTTTGCACCCAGCTAGTTGCTGGGACAGGAAAGCAGCAAGACACGATTTAACCAAGCAAGCTCTACACCAGTACAGAGAAAGGAAAAGGAGTATGAGAAAAGAACAAATTGACAAGACTGCTGCTGTTGACCTTGAGTATAAAGATGTTATGTATAATGAGTGAAATCTAGTCTGGATTACTAAGAATTAGTATACAAGCACTGCAAGAGCAAGGAAAGTCAAAATCAGAAAGTCTTTGGAAAAAAGGGAGCTGGGGAATTAGAGACTGACTAATTTAATTTCAATTACAGGAAAAATTCTGGAATGAATAATGAAAAAAGCAATTTGTGAAGAACTGGAATGTCATGGGATGAGTAACAACCAATATTAGCTTCATAGTCTAGTCTTGACAAACCCATCTAATTTCCTTTTAAAACAAGGAGACAGACTTCGCAGGCCAGTAAGGAGAAGCAGATGTCAGTATCTTGACTTGAGTAAGTCCTTTGACACTGTCTTCCATGAAATTCTCATAAACCAGCGAGGAATGTGTGGTCTATACTGCAGAGCAGACACAGCACTGCTACCCAGAAGGCTGTGAACTCTCCACATACAGGAACCTATCTAACAGAGGCGTACAGGCTTCTCTCTATCTCCAACTCCAGTCTATTAGTGACTTGGACTGTGAATTAGAAGAAAGATGATGAAATTTGCAGGATGCCCAAAGCTGGAAGGATCTGCAAGTACATCGAAGACAGGATTAGAATTTACAAAAAAAACCCAAAACCAAAGCCTCAACAACAGCCTGACAAATTAAAGAAACAGCCAGGAAAAAAAAAAAAAAAACCCAAACAAAAAAAGACACAGCAGGAAACCATGCGAGGAATAACTGACTGTACAAATATGGATATGGAACTACTGGAGCTGAGGTTTAGTGCAGATTAAAAACTGAACTGTTTGTCATCAGTGCCATACTCTTGGAAAAAAAAAAGATAAAAAAAAATATGTGGGCTAATTAGATACAGATTAGATACAGTTCAGAGGAAAAGAAGAATAATCAGAAGTCTAGAAAACCTGATCTGGGAGGAAAATCTGAAAGACTTGGTAAAGCTTAGCCTTAAGAAAACCAAGAATAAGCACAAGTTTTTAAGTTCATGGAAGACTGCAGCACGGGAAGAAAGGCACTGATCAGTGCTGCCTGATCAAAAGAAGAGGTTAAGAAATAATAACAGGCTTAAACTGCAGTAAGAAAGATTCAAAATTGATGTTAGAAAAATATTAGGGCAACTATTGGGAAGCAATGCCTAATATTGTCCAAGTGTGAAGCCTCCCTAAGAGAAAAGCTTTAATAACAGTTTGGGTAGGTGTCAGGAACGGCAGAAGTAGCCTGCACCAGGGATCTGGAGGGATAATGGAGATTTGGGGGTAGTCAGCACCACTTCTGGGGGAGGTTGACTGAGGAGGAGGGCTGGGAAAGGTCCACTGAAGTAGAGGGCCTTGTCAGGGGTTTTCAGAGGGACGGGTAAAGAGGAGTGCTTAGAATGTTTCTCCTTTCCTCTTCCTCAGTCTGCCCTCTGAAACTTCCTTTCCCCTCTGCACAGGGCCTGTTTCCACTTACTCCTCTTCTAGTCCTTGACCTGCATGCAGTAGGGGCCACTGATCTTTTTGCACCTCCCCAGCTGCTGCTGCATGCCTGAAGAGCAGGAGGGGCCAGTCCAGATTAACCTTGTCCTGGGGAAGTGAAGGATGCAGGGCCAGATGGGTGAGCACTGAAAAGCCTGGAGGTAGGGCTTGCTGTTCCCACTGCCATTGGTGGGATGAGGTAGGGAAATGGCTGCTGCTGCTGCGAAAGGAAGCTCCCTGTAGCCAGCACTGCCAGTGGTGACAGGAATGGAGGGATATGTCTGCTGGTGGTGAGAAACCAGTGGTTTGCCCTCACACTTCCCCAGCAGCAACCAGCACCTGTCTTCTCTGGCCTAAGCAAAGAGAAAGACTGCAAGTCTGGCACCCAAGGCAACTGCCCATGTTGCCAGCGCCTTAGAGTATGTTACAGATCCCAGTGTGAGGGGTTTTTCTCACAACCGGCAGTATGGTAGATGTCAAAGCCAGTCCACACCTCTAGTCTGTTTTTAACAAAGTTCTTACCCTGGTTACAGGGCAGCAATGTAAACAGAGGATGACTGGATTGATAAGGTAAGACCAGAGAATTGAAAGTTACTATCGTGTTTCTTCTGTTCCTTGGAAACTTGCATTTATGAATGGAATTGCACTACAGGGAAGCACAGTAAAACATATTATAAATCTACGTATCATCCTTGGATGGCAGAGTAGGTGTTGTTAGGTGTTTATAGGCACAGATAAATTGCAGGCACATCGCTGCCATCAGTCATGACCATTTTTTCCTCTGTGTTTCCATCCTAAATTCAAATGGCACCCTACACTCTGCCCTGACAACCAAGCACTTCTGGATCTCTGAACTGTGCTTTCTGATGTTTGGGATCAGAATAAAATTGTTCCCCACTGTCATGATGGTATAGATTAATCAATTCAGCTTGTAAGTGGCAACTGAATCACTTGGAACTGCATGTATATGCTACATATCAGGATGCACACCATACCCTTACAAAAGCATAATTCCAACACTGAAAGAAAAGCTAGCCCCTTAAATATTTAACATTAATAATGACTCTGACGATCAACAGAAAACTTAGGATAAGATTTTCAGCTTATGTAAATTGGCTGACTTAGATTTCATTGAAAGTTAACAGTGCCAGCACATCACCTAAGCAACCTGGCCTTATTAGCCAACAGAATTCAATCTCAATTATTGCATTTCAAATAAAGATCAGTTCTGTTTCCCTGGCCTTTTAGGTGGTCACAGATCATCTGTTCAGTGGTAGTCTCACATGCATTGGTAATTATTATTAATAATCATTTTACATTATACTAGTGACTCAGCAGAAGTGCAGTTGCTAGTGCATTAGCCTTCTCTTTCCTTTTATATTTACTGGCAAAGCACATCTCTGAGTATTTATTTTCATTCAGCTGAACACTGGTGATACACACAGAAGGACCAAGAGACATCATGCCACTCTGTGTGCAGCAGACTATATTCCTATGGGCGAATCCTCTTCTAGTGTCACTCAGCATTAAAAATATGAAGGCACAAGGTTTTCACGGATGTAGGAGCCAGGTCAAGAAGATTTTTCCCCAATCCTGCCGCATGGGCCATGTCCAGAGCACACGGCATAGTGCTGCCCCTCCTGATTCACCTTTGGCACCAGCACCGTGCGCTTTGTTACCACGCGATTCGTTATCCTCGATTCCTGTTGGGACCTAATCTCCTCTGCAAGGATGCTCTCCCTGTGTGCCGCGGTAAATAGGCACGTTCAGCCAAACCCTGGTGCAGCCAGGGAGAAATGACAAATGCTTTCTTGGTGGCAGAAGTGGCCCCATTGTCAGAAATTAGAAGAATCATTTCCTGGTTACAGTAGCCTTCAGATACATTGATCCAACTTCAACCCCCAAATAAAGACACTGGGAGTGATATATTGGCTATTCTGTTTCGGTGACTGAGCACTCGAGAGCAAGAATGCAGCTCCCAGAGGCGCAACACAAGGGCTTGAAGAGGTTGGCTGTATTTTCTTCCACTTAAAACTGGGAGAGGTGAATAGCTGGTGAAAGTGGGGAGGAGATTGATGGCTTTGGAAATTGCAAGGCCCTCTCCCTATGTGGGACAGCTTTGGTACAGACAGTCAGCTTCAAGCCTGACCTTGCCCTCCCTGGCCTGTTAGTAACCTCAAACCTGACCTTGGAGGGACCACCCTTCCCCTGGGGGAAGAACAGTTTAGGGAATGGGGGGAAAATCTGAGTAGTAATCACATAGTAACCACACAATATTATTTTATTTTCCAGAAGGCATCTTGTGAGGCACGTAGAAGCTTGATGTCCTTGTCATGCTTTGGTATTCATGGCACAGCAACTACATGGTGCTCACACAGCTTCAGCCCCAGATATGGGCTGAGACTGACTACCTCATTACACTTCTGTGTGGAGCACCTTCTCAGCTCCTCTGCTGAGTCCTCATCTTTATTGCACTTTGGATGTCATGACAGCAGTCAGATCTCATTCTTGATGGAATTTGTTGAGTCTCTTCTTCTTCAAAAGTTATTAAGATACAAAACAGACTCTTTCCAGACCCAAATATTTCAGCAGCATGAGCCCCAGACCCATCTTGTATCAAGCTCTTCACTTCCCCCTGCAAGGAAATCACCCCCTTCTCTAGGAGCTGCCTCCCCTCTGCTTTCTCTTTCTCATAACCAGCCTTCACCATCCCGATTCTGTATAACACTAAACACTCACGGCAGCTGAGGGGGAGGGACCGAGGGGCTGGTGGAACCCACTCAGATTTCACATTTATTTAATAGCTGTGGCTGTGCTTGTTTGATTTATCTTCACACATACGTTTGACAGATATGGTCTCATAAAAACTCCACAAAGTAAAAACACCAAAAAGGCCTGCAGCCATACTGTGTAAGCACACAGTCTGGTTCCAGTTCCAGGGCTAAGCAGAGACCAAGCTCGCTGCAGCTGGCAGCACCCATCAGAGAGGAAACCTTTGCGTTTGCGATGCCCAAAACATATGGTGCTCGAGGGTGGCTGGACTTGAGATTCCCAGGTAGTGATGTCTGGGTAAAAAAATAAAAAAGTCCTGATCTCCTCTTATCTTGAAATGTCCTGCTGCACTTTATATAAATTGCTTCATTCAAAGAAACTTTCATTTGGACGGTTAATCTCATCCTTCCCCTGTTTATAGTCCTTCCAAAAAACCTCTCTCAAGCCCCAGCAATTAAGAAGTAAGCTTGCTTCACCCTTACCTTGCAAGGGCATTAGGAGCTTGCTGCATTTGTATTATTCCTGACATTCCCTTAAAGAATGGAGGTATTATTTAATGAGTTGGTGGTTCTGTCACGGTTCTGACAAACACATTTTAACTGGAATGGAGCTGTACCTTTGTACAATTGGCGCACAAAGCAGCTACTATATAGCTTGGGATATAGGCTCCACAAAAGCACAACCAGCTTTAACATAAGCATATTTCACAGGGGTGTTTTTAAAGGGGAGCACACCTGAAACTCTCATTCCCAGCATCAAGAGAGGCAAAGTGAAACAGCTTTAAATGAAGTCACAAGCATATTAATGTTGCTCAAAGGTAGAACTCCAGCTGCATTCAGGTGGTGTTTTATTATGCATATAAATAACAACCCCACCCCCAACTCTCATAGCTGGCAGCATGGTCGGGAAGAAGGAGCTCAGGGCCAAGAGTGAAAGACCCTGTGTTCCAACCTGCTGCTGTGGTGGCTGCTTCATTTCTTTATATGTTACTCTCACATATGAAATAATGTTTTTAATACTTACTCGTCACACAGACAGGATAGATATTGCTCTGTTAACTAAAGTGAATGTGAAGACCTGTGTATCTGGCCCACAATTACACGGGCTGATTAAAACCATCCGAGGAGATTTGTGGGAGAAATTGCAACTGCTTCTCTGTGGGGAGATAAGATAGTTGTGGTTCCCCCTCCCATTAGGGATGATTTTTCCCCAGCTACAGAAATGTCATCTTTTCTTTTATATGTAAATAACTAAGGAGGATGCAATGAAGCTTTGGAAGCCTCATGTTTTCCCTACTTCGGATAATGTGGTTTAGTTTATGGATATCTCCTCTATTCCTGATCTCCCAGCTGTGATGCGGGATCAGTGATCCTCTTGGTGCCATACCCACTCAGTTTTCATGGTGACACCAAGCAGCATCACCCCAGTCACAAAAAATAGGTGCAGCTCAGTGCCTGGTAGCGAGTTATTTTCCAAAGGTGAGGACTTCGAGGCAGTAGTTCCCTCTCCCATTGTTTTTCCCAGATATGAAAATGCCATCTTTTCCATTTTAAGGAAATAACCAAGAAGCTAGCAGACACCTTGCCTTCAGAACATACTCACTGGTCTCCTGTTTTCTAAGGACACTAGACAAGGATTTCAGATACTGCTAGTCATGGTCTGGCTTTTTCTCCCCCTCTTACTCTGTTGCTGGTAAATTAAAAACTTAATTCACCTTCATTAGTAGTTTCCAGGGGTGGAAGGACACGCTCCCAGACTGAGAGCCAATTTTATACCACTCCTTCTTTCTGAAGTCTGCACCATGAAGAGAGATCACTTGAGGACACTGTATTATTGTTGAGGACGTCCCTGCTCTCACCAGGGGGTTGGACTAGATGACCTCTAGAAGTCCCTTCCAACCCAGACATTTCTATGTTTCTATCAATTACAACACCTGCTGTCGTACACAGTGTTACGCACGAGCACCACATACATTGGGTAGTGTCTGGGCTTGGCCACTCAAGCCTTGACCTGTGATGAACTGACATTGAAGACCAATGGTCTGACATGACTCCTTTCAGAAAGAGGCCAGCCTTTGCCAGAGGCAGGACATGACAAGTTCCCTCGGAAAGCTGCAGGCAATGAAGAAAGGCAGGTCCCTGGAGCACACAAAATGAAATAACCATATATAAGATCTGTCCATCACAAGAAGGGGGACTGTATCTCCTATGTATAAATGCAGAAAAGGAGGCTGCCCTCACACTGGCGACACAGACACCGATACACAGCATTTCTATCCCTCCTTTTTCATTGTGGATAGTTACAGAGCCACAAAGAAGGTACTGACAAGCAGTCAAGGAATTCAGCTATGCAGGACTTGGGAGCTGGAGGGTGAAAGTGATGCATGGAAATTAAGTTAATTTTAAACCGCAGGCAAGAGAAGAGACTTGCTAGCAGTTACTTAAGAGAAGCTGCTGACTGTTTAAATACCATTAAGAAGATTAATGTCGGCCTGCAGAATCACTGAAAAATTAGGGCTGAAAGGGACCTTGAAAGGTCAGACTAGTCCATCCCACTAACCCAAGGCAAGATCACCTAAACCTCGGACATTCCTCACAGACGTTGCTTAACTTGATCTTAAAGCTCTCAGCTCCCCAGGCAGTCTATTCTTTATTATCCCTGTCATTAGAAAGTTTTTCCTAACATCTAAATTGAGTCTTTCCTGCTGTGACTTAAGCCTTCTTTTTATCTTTTTTTTTTTTTTTCCCCCCTCTTCTCCATCACAGACAAGGAACAAAGATTATGTCCTTTTATGTCTTTAAAGACTTCAGTTCTCTCCTCCTTTGGGTTAGAGAATTGCATTTCTTTCAGGCTTCCCTGGTAGGGTAATGATTTCTTGACTTACTTCCGCTCGTTCTTTCTGCTCTCCTCTAGGCTGGATCCAATTACCCCACATCTCCCCTCAACTTATTTTCCATCACCTCAACACTATGACATAGCTGACTCACATTCAGCTTTTGATCCCTTTTCTGAAGAACTGCTACTTAACCCATCACTCCCTCCTCTGTACTCAGGGAGTTCATATTGCTGCTTAAGTGCACAACCTTCCCCTTACCCTCATTCAACTGCCTCCTGTTTCTTGCAGACCATTTGCTCAATTTGCCCACACAGTTTTTAAATCTAATCCTGCCTGACACCACATACGCTGTTTTATTTCATGCGTAAAATATGAAGTCCTTATGTTTATCCTTTATAACAAAAGAAAACAAAGTTAAGCAGCTGGTATAGGGTGAAACCCCACTCAAAACCACCTTTCTCTTGCAAAAGAAATTGGCAGCAGCACCGTGGATGAGGTTTTTCAAGCAGGTTTGTACCTACTTCCTATAGGTACAGGTTTTCCCAGCTGGCACCAAGAATCAAACAACTTTGACTGCCACACAACATTACTGTAGATAGGCCTCTCCTGCTCCTCGCCTCCACCTCCAACCTCCTCCATTTTTTTTTGCTGTGTCTCTGTCCCAGCTGTCTTTGGCCCTCACACCCTCACCGCCCCCCCCCACCCCAGCCTCCCCTCTCCTCCCCACCACAGTCATCCAGGCCCAGTCTTCTAGTGGGACCTTCCCGGGACTGTGGCTC
>JAAGNO010013956.1:36885-53890 GCA_033439905.1 Ceryle rudis | reverse complement strand
TTTTGTTTAATTGCTCTTCAGCCTTTGTTCATTATATTGTCGGTGGTATTTGTCCTCGTGGATGAGTGGGAACAGCCAGGGAAGCTGCCTGGTGCCAGTGCACGGGGGTGGATTCTTCCTGGAGAATTGCTGTTAGCCTCTAAGGGTGAAAAAAGCCCACGGGAGGCTGCGAGCCCCCCAGGAGATGGTGTTTTTCAGGAAAATAGAGAGAGCAAGAATGCACTCAGGCTGCTGGAGAAGGCCCAACACCTCTTGTTTTTAAAAGCTTGATGGGCTTTCAGCTCGCCAGCCCCTGCAGCACCACGCTGAGCACCTCTCTCCTGAAACCACCCAGAACCTGAACATTGCGCTGGATGCTCTCTGGGGTCTGGCTGTGTGCACGGCTGCAAAACACAGGACAGGTTTTATTTGTTCCTTCCTGGCTGGCATTAGGACCCACAAGCTCAAAAACCAAATCAAGCTCCCCTTGCATTTTAAAAGCTCTAAAATATGGAGAGCTTTAAGATAAAGTCCCCCTGCAGTGCTGGGGCAGCTCTGGAGTCCTCAGCACAGCAGAGACAGGGACCTGCTGGAGCGGGGCCAGAGGAGCCCCAGCAATGCTGGGAGGGCTGGAACCCCTCTGCTGGGAGAGCTGGGGGGGTTCAGCCTGCAGAGGAGAAGGCTCCGGGGAGACCTTCTGGGCACCTTTCAGTATCTAAAAGGGGCTACAAGAAAGCTGGGGAGGGACTTTTTATGAGGGCTTGTAGTGCTAGGAGGAGGGTTGATAGCTTCAAGGAAGAGGTTAAATTCAGATTAGAAATTAGGAAGAAATTATTCACTCTGGGAGTGGTGAGACACTGGCACAGGGTCCCCAGGGAGGTTGTAGATGCCCCAACACTGGATGTGTTCAAGACCAGGTTGGATGGGGCTTTGAGCAGCATGGTGTAGTGGGAGGTGTTCTTGACCATAGCAGGGGGGTTGGAACCAGATGATCCTTAAGGTGCTTTCCAACCCAAACCATTCTGTGATTCATTAGCTGTGTCAGGCTGTGTCTTCTGCAAAAGCAGCCTGGAAGTACTTTCAAATAACTGTGTGATAAGGCATTTACTGGCCCTGTAGCTGTCCCAGTCAGATACTGGAGGAAAGTGGTCACAGCTGGGCAGACCCTCCTGATTCTGTGCAGCTGGTGAAGCTGATCAAGGAAACATAAAAATAGCAATGCTACACAACTTGTCCCAATACCATCAGACTTTAAATAAACATAAACACTCCCTGGGATGGTTTATGAGTAGGCAAATAAAACAAAAACAATTTAAGGTGATAAAACTCTGTTGACATGCATACCATTCAGGTAAACCACCTTGGACGTATTTCAAACATAAGCCAGCACCTATTTGATTTTTATCCCAGATGAATGAAAGAGTTTGCACGTGAGGCATTGCTTATACAAAAGGTCTTATTTGCCTGCAGGCTCTGCTGCCTGACAGCTGTCCTTGAGAGACACCCTGGGCTTTCTCAAATCAGTTCAGGAACCTTTGCCTCTACAGAGGTGGTTGTTGAGCCTCAGTTGTGAGACTTTCAGAGCATCGCTGCCTCCTCACCCTGTTGGCTGGAGCCAGTACAGATTACATGCTGGAGGGACGTCTGCTGCTGGACCCACATTCATCAGTTTTTGCCAGGCAGACAATCTGTGTGAGAAGAAAGGAGCTGACCCCATTGTAACACCGTCTGAGGGTCTTCCAAGGGCTGCTGGGAGGACCTAAAAAGTTCCCAGGTTTAGTATCACCTTTATCTATTGCTTTGTTGTTACAGAAGAACAGAGGAACAAAGTAGGGATGAAGCTGTTCTCTCTGGGCCCTTCAGCTCTAAGAAGTCCTGTCATGGTGCCAATGTCTGTAAGTTTTCTCTCTCAATAGGGTAGAGCTGCCATTGTAGTTTCCTGCTCTGAAGTGGCATTTTGCTTTGCAGCAGTTTTCAATGCATTGCTCTCATCTTCAAGTGAGGCAGCTTCTCTGGTGAGTGCTATTCTCCCAAGGAACAAGTGACAGGACAAGAGAAAGCAGCCTGAGGTTGAACTGGGGGAGGTTTAGGTTGGATATTAAGAAAATTTCTTCCCCTCCATGGTTGTCCAGGGCTGTCCCAGGCTGCCCAGGGCAGTGGTGGAGTCCCCATGATCCTTGGAGGGGTTTCAAAGCTGTGGAGATGTGGTGCTGATGAATGTAGTTTAGTGGTGACCTAATGAAAATTTTATGATTCTATAGTTCTAATTCACAGCAAGGAACTCTCCCACACTGGGAAGCATCGATGTATTTTATCACTGTGTCTCTTGCAGTCAGCATCACGAATGGGGGAGACGCTGGCTTGAAATTAGAGCCCTGTTTCTGTTGTTTCCCCAGATGACAATCTAAAGTAGCTTCAATGCTGCTGGGGAATCAGTCTACAGCTCACATCCAGTAACGGCTCTGTCTCAGGATGCTTTCCTCTGTAAAATATGCTTGTACTAATAGGACAGGTAATGAAGCCATAGACAGTAGCTCATACTGGTTGCTCTGATTTTTCTATTATAAACCCAGATAAACAACCAAGAAATCACTATCCCTGTAGGTACCATGAAAAATTAAAAATAACAAAGGCATGCTGTCCTTGACGTACAGAAATTCTCTGACTAACGGGTGAGGTTTAAGAGGGCAAGAACAGCTTTTGTGTGTATGAGGGTCCTAAAGGTTTGGTGGTGTTTATTGCAGGGGAAGAAGGTGGGAGCTGCAGGTATCAGAATGGTGTAGGTCAGAGACAGGCAGACAGTGAGCTGGCTGTCTCCTTTCTAACCTAGATCAGGCTGCTGTGAAGACAGGAGCCTATATATGCAGATCAGGGTTACCAAGGGACATAGACACCTCTGGCTTAAGTTATTTTCCTTATTAAACTGGCAGTGGAAGAAGTAAGCAGTGTAAAATTCTCTAGATCAACTCAAAAGCGCTGGGAGATCATCCGTGCCTTGGAAAATTAAATTGGCTTTATGGTCAGACAATGCCCAGCAGTGTAATCCAGAGACACAGGATTTGGATTGTAAAGTGCTCAAATTAAAGAAGTGCTCATATTCTGGGAGTTTGATTCTTCCTACCACAAATGGTTTTTGGTTCTGGGATTTTTGTTTGGACCTGCCTGTGCCTCTTACAAAACCAAAACAAGCAAGCTGTCATTTTTTACAAAAGCCCTGATGTGTTTTTATTTTTTCACAAAGACAGACAAATATCCCTACTAAGGTATTAAAACCCATGGCTACTAACGTGTGTTGCAATTTTTTTTCTGTTCCTTTTTGCCCCCTTTCTATGTTTGCCTGCTTTTCTGTGCTGTTCAACTTGTTTGCTTGTAAAATCCTCCTTGGGGCCACATTCGTGCAGACAGACTAAAACATTTTAGACTCTGAAGGAATCCCCTGGGGTAAAATTTACTCAGATAATATCTCGGTTACTACCTAACCTGTTTGGGTTATTTTTGAACACTATAAAGCGGTAGCACCAACAAAGGAAAGCTCTGCATGGTACATACCAGTAGCAGCTCACTTCAAGTAACTTAGGAACTCCGCTTTTGCACAAAACACCTACATTTTGTGGCTCGCTGTGGATGTCAGAAATGAGAAACTGAACTGTTTGAGGTGATCCCCTCAACACCCCCGTCCAACATTTTAGCTCCTGTGTGTGAAAGCAAAAATACATTTAGATTTACCTAGCCATGGACTTAAAAAGGTAAAGGATGCCAGGTATCCAAACAGCACAGAAGTAGTTCAGAGGCTGCAACATGAATGAAGAGGACAAGCAGTGCTGAGTAATCAGTTTACAGCCCACTGTGATTAGGCACAGGGCCCAAACCAAAAGCCAGGCTCTGAACACACCCGAGTTTTCTGATTCAGATCAAAACCTCGTGGCTCTTTGCTTCTATAAAGCTTTGAAACATGTCCCCGGTTCTTCAGTTTGGATAAATTCAGATTTGGATTCCAGACCTGTAGTTTAGCTTCAGCCCTCATAGTGCTGATGTTCCCCAGATTGGGACTTCCAGCCATTCCTCCAGACGTGTGCTGTGCAAGGGATGCTGTAGTGCAAGGGATGCCGCTGTGCGAGGGATGCTGTAGTGCGAGGGATGCTGTGCCAGCAGAGGCTGCCAGCCTGGCACAGAGGCTGAGAACAGCAGCTTGGCTGCCTGGCTCTGCCAGTGCTCCGTGTCCAGGCAGAGAGGGGAAGCGATAAAGCGAGGATTTCTTTGCCTGATAAAGAAAATACCTTTTTTATTCTCTGTTGCTGCAAATTTAGGAGTGGTTGTAAACCAAAATTTATCTGCTTTGGGATTATAAAACAGGACCTGAAAATGGTGGGAAAGTTTTTAAAGGGAAAGCAGGTTAAAAGAAAAGCTATTGGGCACGGGAAAAGACCATGAAGAGCAAGTCTGGACACATTAGTCAGAATGAATTGAAATATAGCTATGCACCTCTTGAAAATAAATAAATCTCCATTAAGCTCTACAGACCTATTCTCTAAGAGGAATTTCTATCGTGCAGGAGATTTTGGGCTGTGTTAGGAATACCACAAAGCAGAGGCTTGTTGATCTCCTCTATGGTGCTGAGGTATTTACTCATGAGCTCACAGAGGAAAAAGCCAAGGCCTGGAAAGCTCAAATGACTTGATGAGGTTCATCTGCTGAGCTCTGCTGGGGTCGGTGCAGGAGGAAGAGCCTTCTTCTCTTCTGGACTACTCGAAGGTCTCTGCAGAGCAGTGCTTTTCTTCAACAAGCAGCATGTGCACCTTTTAGAATGTGAATCGTGTTCTGTTGTGGAAGGATGGTGCTGGTGAAGTTCTCAAGGGGAGCTGCTGCCCTGGCTCCGTGAGCGGTGCCAGCATGGTTTGGGAGAAGACCCCTTGTTCCTGCAGCAATAGAGGTGAGTAACAGTTGGGTGCGTTAATGGTTGCCCATGACAGCAGGAGCAGGCCTGACCTAGCGAGGAAGTCATCTGTGAAGAAGTCAAGAACTCACATTTTGGTGAGTTTTGTTAAAAATAGGGGATTGATCCTGCTTTTGGTTTAAATAGTTTTTAGTTCCCACTGATCTGAAGGAAGGAGAGGCAGCACAGTGTGTATAGGAATGTAGAGTCGGCTCCAGTTTCCTTTCTTACCAATAAGGACTTTCTTTCAAATAAAATCGTGGAACAATTCACACAGTAAGAAGCTGTTCCTCCAGTAAGCTGCTGGTAAAGACAGGATAAACTGTATAGTTTTGTAAAAAACCAAACCCTCCAAGGATGAATTTTACCAAGAGATGTTCAGAGAAAATTCTAGCCTAGAGCACTTTTGAAAGCTGCTTTATCTATCAAAGCCTGGAGGCAGGAATCCTTCGTGGAGCAGTGCTGGTGCCGTGTTTAAAGTCTCAGCTCTATCTGTCCTCTGTCAAAAGTAAATAATACTTTTTTCCCCCTGGTATATAGGTTCTACATAGATTCTGAGCTTGTGTGCTGTGTTGGTTTGGTTTTGGTATTTTTTTCCTACCCCTCCGATTCCAAAGTCTCCTTTTATTTGTCTTGGGAGTGTAGATTGGAAGCACTGTAACCTACTTTTAGGACTGGAATGATCTTAGTATGATCTCAGGGAGCTCTCGGAGTTCAAACAATTCCTATTTGCTAATCTAGATGCGAATTTAGGGAATTAAATGTAGGTGCCGATTGTAAAATGAGGGTCAGCACAAGCCAGAGGGGCAATGACATCCACTTTTCAGACGGGCTCAAGCACTCTAAAGTCTCCCAGACCATCTTGTTGAAGGCCTGCAGCGTGATCCAAAGCAGAGAAGTTTTGTTTTTTCTTTTAGATGTGTTTGAGTTGATAATCTGCATGGTGTAAACACCAAACTGTTGCAATTTGCTGAACAATTAAGCTCTGGTTCTGTAGAGCATGTAAGTACATATGTGTTTTAAGTGTCATTGACCTTGGTAAGTGCTTACATGCCTTGCTTACATCTTTTATTCAATCAAGACCTTATGCTTGCTTTCTGTGCTGAGGCTGTGAACGCCCAGCTCAGCAGATACACTGATGATCTGTGCATGTTCATACCTTGTTTACTAAACAAAAGGGGCTGTTTTGCTTAAAGTGGAATGAAATTCTAGCGTTTTGGTTTATGCTTCCAGAAGCAGCGTGAGATGTGTGCAGGGTGTGCTACAGACACTGATATACTCCATAGTTTTCTCGCCTTTTATTATTTATGGTTACCTGGATAAATTCAGGGTAAACTTCTCCTCCCTCCTGAGGAACTTGGGCAGTTCCTCAGATTACCGCTCCTCGCTCTAGCTGGGTGTGCCTTTAGTTTTTAATTAATGCTGTTAAATAAACAAAACAACCAACAAACAAATCCCAAAGGGAAATAAACCACAAGAATGATGTTGAAATACTCATAAGAGCTAAACCCTGAGTCCCAGGAGATGTAATGTTACAGCCAGGGCTCTGCCCTTGACTTGTCCTTTTGCTCAAAGAGGAGGTGTTTGTTCCCAAGCTGGGGAGAAGGTGGTATAAAGCTCAGCTCTGGAGGCGGCGAGAGCTGCTGGGTGCTGGTTCAGGTACGGACCGTGGCTGCCCCCAAAATCTGGGGCTGGGCATTGGCCTCCTCTTCTCAGTTTCTCATCTGGCAAAAGGAAATACCAATAGAAAATTCCCATAGGAAATACTTAGAAGAAGTGATGCTCTTTGCTGCTCTGTTATCGGGAGGAACAGAAAAGTCCCCCTCCCCTTGTCCCTCTGCTGTGCCAGGTTGGGAGGTGGCACAAAGAACAGGTGCCATGTTGAAAGCAGCCAAGGAGAGGTGTCTTCTCTAGTCCCCACTTCTCTGTGTGTATCCCAGGCAGAGCCAAAACTGGTACTCTGTCCCCCACTGGTCCCTTGCCCTTTGAGAAACATCTTCCCAATGTTGAATTTGTGGTCTCTTAGTCCCAGAGCAGGAATAAATCCTGTTGAAAATCGGTTTTGGCTGTTATCAGGCGCGTAGAAATGGTGCATCAGAAGCAACGGACCTGAGCACAGCTGGGGCTTGATGGCAAAATCCTGGAATAAAGGGGCAGGGTAAAGTTTCCAACTTAATAGCATTTAATTAGTTTAATTTAGAGACTTAAAAATGTTGTTAGGATGGATTTTCCTTTGTTTAGCTTCTTCTGGTGTGGCTTAGCAGACTTTAACCATCTAAAACTGACTCTTGGTTGGGGGGACCTTAGGTGGTAGAGCACATATCCTTTAGTGGAATAATGAAGTGTTTACATTATGCAGCCCTATTGTGAGATCAATCAGGCTACAAGGCTGGATGCATAAACAGAATCTGCAGGTGGTCCCTGCGTCTCCTTGCCCAGAAGACATGCTTTAATCCTCAGGAAGTAGGCAGAGTAGAGGTTCCAGGAGGCAGCCGGCCCAAGCAAAATAAAAGAACAAAACCAGCCCGAACAATGCAACGCATGTCGAGCTCACAGCGCAGTCACTACGAATAGCGGCCGACAGGAGACTTTATGACAGCTCACCCCTCAGCTAAAATTGCCAAACCTGGGATCCTGGGATTAATGAGCATCTTGCTTAGGCGGTACAAGCATGAAATGTGAGGCAGGAAGGGTGAATAGCGCACCTCGCATGCCTCCAGATGGTGTGCTCCCTTTTCAAGTTGATTTGTTACCTGGCAAATTCCCTCATGGAAAATCTCTCTCTGTGTCTTTGCATCTGCTCTGCTTAGCTCGGCTGCTACAGTTCTGCTCCCTGATGCTGCAAGCAGAACGTTAATTATTGGATGGCAAGATGGGAGGCAAATGGGATAACCGAGCACTCACACATGTTAGTCCCTTTGGTGTGGTGATTGTACTAATAACTCTCTGGCACACAAGCACTCGAGGGATGTAAGCAAAAAAAAAAAAAAAAAAAAAGGGTAGCTCAAGCTGGTTTGAACAGAGGTAAATAAATGGCCTCTGAAAAGGTTTCAGCAGTGTTCTTCCAGGGCTTTGTGGAATGGAGGAAAGTTTTTTTACTGGAGTAAGGACATAAGGGTCTGAGTCATTAAAATGAGGTAGAAGATTTTGTGACTATGGAATAATGAAAGAACTAAATGTCAGTCCAGAGAAAAAATAATGATACTAAAAAAAAAACCAAAAAACCCCTAAACCCACATAGCCAGGTTGGCTTAGATGTAGTTTGCTATAGAGTTGTTTTAATTAGACTCAGGAAGCAGGGAAATGCCAACTGAGGTGTTCTGCAGCAAGGGGTGGGGAGGGGGAAGAGATTTTCAAGCTGAAACATGGCACATAATGGAATTCAGTTGTCCACATGGGTGCATTCTCTTCCTCTTTTTGAAGAGAGCACCCAAACCAGTTGAGTCAGAAACTAGTGAAGGGTAAAACTCAAGATGTCTGGAGCTATCCTGTCTCTTTAGATTCTTATCTGAAGTGTATTTAAGCCTTTGGAAAAGGCCTGCAATCCCGTGAGATCTTGTTTGTTCCTGCGCCTCCCCCCCAAACTGTTCACACAGTTCCTGACTCTGACCTGTCCAGTTGTACCTCGGGAGCGGGTGGGTGGTGGGAGATGGGGACAACTTTGGTTAGTTAGTTATTAATCTTAGCACCTTTGCGCTTCACCCTGTCCAAAAGCAGGAAGCAGGTGCTTGCAGTGTGTGGAGAAGGGGAGAAAGGTAAGCCTGTCCCTTTGTTGCTAAAATAATTCAGGGGAAATTTTGCATATTTTATGTTTGCCAAACAAGTCCATCTCAGCTGCATGCGGGTGACCATTTTTATGGGCGCGAGCGTGCTGCCCGGACACCCAGCAAGGTCAAACTTATCCGATTCCTGAGGCAGGATTTTTGTTGACAGAATTAGAAATACCAGACTCTACATCAAGACTTATTTTCAGTTTCAGCTACTCTTAGAATTCTGTGCCTAGCTCCTCTTCTGATATGTCCTCCTCCCTGCCCCAGATTTATTGTATCTAGGCCAAGCAGTGTGATTGGAAGGTAATGTCAACACAAACTCTGTCCCCTCTTCCAGGGCAGCCTCGTGTTTCTTCTCCTGTGCTAACCTATTATCACACTTACCTATCACATAAAGTGGCTTGAAAAGGACAGATATTAAGGATATTACAGCAGTGGTCTCCACTGACCTCATTCATTTCTGGACCATGCATATTTGGATGTGCTTCAAAGCCTGAGGGATGTTTAGCTCGGAGATTGTCCAAACTGCTGTCTGTCTTGAAAAGCACTTATTAGGAATTGCTCATTACACAGAACTTGGGGAAACTTGTCATGGGACAACCTGAAAATTACAGAATTTGGGGTTTTGCTGTGAAATGTCTTGTCCTGGCTGTTTATCTACTCAGAGGAGCGCTTATAGCAGCTGAACAACCTTAGCCTATAAGCAGTCCAGGACCAGACTCCAAGGCGGGTTCTGCATTACCTGTGGCCTTCTAGCCCGATTCTACAGGAGTACGTGAAGGTTCTGCTTGTTGAGCTATTCATGGGGAGACAGTGAAGCTAAAACTCTGTAAAGTTAAATTCATGCCCTCTCTTTGTGAAGTCATGACTTTAGCATGCCACAGGAGGAGGTTGACATGAAGAAGCAGGAATAATTGGGGTGTAAAAGAGCACGGGGTGGTACTGATGGGTATTACTGATTTTTCTTCAGTCTTTATTGTGCTGATCACAGAGACTGTGGAGCACGCCCCAGGTAAAACCAGTATTGGTGTCACAGTCTATACTGAGCTCGGTTTGAGGTAGTTTAAACATTCCTCTTAGCCCTAAGCCCTCAGCCCTCCTGACCTTTTAAAGAGAGAACTGTGTCAGATGATCAGGGTCTCTCAGAACAGTGGCTTTTTGGGTATCACTAAAAGTGATCAGGCTCAAGAACTGCCTAATTATCTCCAGAAGACTACTCTTCTCAAGAGGATTTGTACACAATGCTCTCATGGTTTATGCTTGGCTTTTTGTTCCTGCTTGTCCCAGAGCAGCTCAGTTGTTGTTGTTTTGATACAGAAGGTCTTTGATGTGTTTGGAATTAATCCATCAATGGTGACATGAGAATATATCCTCCTGAACTAGTGATGTGAACATCATGTACGTGCAGACACTTACCAAAATGACAGCAGATTATTAGCCGAGACCCTAGATTGCCATCTGCCCAGCCCCTGTGTCATGGAATAAGCTCTGAAGGAAGGGGAAGCTGTAGCTGTGGGGATTTTCTAGAAGGAGTTGCACAGAGCTGTTGTGCAAATCAGTACTTGGAAGAAAGCGACAAGGGGCTGGCAGGGGAGAAATTCTGCGTAGAAGTGTACGAAAAGGTTTTCATAGAGCAGGCAACACAAAGTTCACTTGCGGGTGACTTTTCAAGCCAGGATTCAAGGCAGGAAGGTTGTGTGTGGCAGATGGGGAGAGCTGGGGGAGCGGAGGAGTGGTGTGGGAAGAGCTGGGAGCTGACCTAGACAGCTGTTTGGACCTCTGTGCAGCACAGACGGAGACAGGAGCAAGGGTAGGCGAGGTCACACCAAAGATGCAGCACTAACCAACTCATCAGGTGACGAAGGTTTGGCTTGGGTGGCTGTAGAGGTATAGCCAAAGCAAGCTGAGAAGTGCTGTGGTCATGACCAGACTGTGCAGCATAGAAGTTTCAGCACACGGATCTGAATAAAAGGAACAAGGCTGTCAGAAAGTTAAATTGGACACATGGAGCAGTGCTGGCACTGGTTTGCTTTTTGCAAGAGCTCAAAAATGAGGATTTTGCCTTAGAAAAATAAATTCAGGAACGGTGTACAATGTACTGCTTTTCTGAACTGCTGACTTAGGCCCGATGTTTAATCAGCTTCACTTACAAACTTGAGTGTAATCTGGAAAGATTTTGCTTAGTTTACTTGGTTTGTATTTCTTAACCGTGGAAGTCTGAAGATGCTTGGCTTGTCTTAGATTGACTTATCTGCAAACAGACACCACTCATCCTTCCTCTTCTTCACACCCTGCTGCTTTCATCTTAAGACACAGAGCAGATAGGTGTTGCTTCACACTATTGTCCCCAGCAAACAACCATTACACCAAAGCTGTGCTAGTGTGAAGAGGGTGTATTTGTTTTAGCAGCAGTTCAGTGCTTATGTATTTCTGCCATCCAGGTTAAAAAGATTGGGGTAGCTCAGATCATGAGGAAGGAGTTTGGGACTGCTTAACCCAAAGGACCCAGGGAAGGGGTGGAGTTCCCATCTCTGGAGGGGTTTCAAAGCTGTGGAAATGTGGTGCTGAGGGACCTGGGTTAGCGGTGACCTGGTTCTGCTGGGTTAATGGTTGGATTCAATGGACTTCAAGGCCTCTTCCAACCAGAACGATTCTGTGATTCTATGACTACATGCAGCCCCTGGGTTTGCAATGTCTCTAAACTGCAGATTTCCAAAACCCAAAAGGATAACAGGTAGGGTATGTATGTTTGCCTTGTTCTTACATTCTTTCATCAATAACTGCCCCAGGCGGTGAGATGCAGCGCTCTGATACCTGTGTGATCAGATAGGAGATAGCAGCTGAACGTTGGACAGCTTTTCTTCCATCTGTGTACGACTAATCCAAACACACCTGACCGAGGAAGCATGGTAACATTGTGTGTTTTTTCAGAGCTGTTTGTCAGTGAACTGAATAAATTATCAAATTCTTTCCAGCTCCTAAGGAGAAAAAGATGGGATGGTAGAGCTCAGTTTCTTCTCCAGAGCAGTTGGCAAAACCCCCGAAAGCAGAAAACTCCCCACCTTTCAGTAAGCAGAGAGGCGGAAACACCTACTGCTGTCTGACCCATCCTCAGTTTACTATTTTCTGCTGCTCAGTCAGGCTGTTTATTTGTTTCATCTGCTTTTCAGGATGACGAGTTGTCTAAGAATGTGCTGGTGTTCAGCAGGAAGGGGGTTGTCTTAGAGCATGCCCAACTACCTGGGGAGAAGTGCTGAAAAGTGAACAGCATCACTGAACCCGAATCTTATCCAAAACCTGAGGAGCAAAAATAATTAAAACTGTGAGTTTGACTCCGTAGCTGCTGCCTGTTTTATGGCTGCGCTGAAAGGGATCACCATGAAATGAAATCAAGTTCTGGCAACAGGGCTGGGCCAAACAATCATCCTGCCTGTGAGGGTCCATCACTTTTAGACCCTTCCTCACACTGATCACTTAGCTAACAAAGTTACTACAAGAGTTAAAATTATGGTGACTGCTCAGGCAATGAGGACTATGGCCCTCAAGAAATAAACAGTAAGGAAAGTTATGAGCATATTTTTAAGAGATGGGTGAGTCGGGCTCTGTGAGTACAGCGAGATCTCTTCACATGTAAGAAGATGGTATGAATTTGGATACAGACAAAAACTCTCTGGCTGAAGAGCCAAGTGAGGTATAAGTATGATTTATAATGAAGGTGATTAGGCAAAACCACTTAGAGAAGTCAGAAGACATTAGTCTTCTTGTCACTCGCACTCTATTAACTTCCTTTTTGATTTGAGTCTGAGTAGGTTTAGGGGAGGGTGCTGTGACTTCATTGGGAGTGGAGGTCAGTGGTCAGTACAGTAGCTGTCACCACGCTACAGAAGCACCCTTGCATCTGCTGTGAAGGGAGAAAAGCCTCCTGCTAGTTTCTGTTCTTCATTCTGGTTACAGCAGCCCCCAAATCATTCCCTGTTTTACAGGAGGAGCATTCTGCAGTGCACACGGTTAGAATGGCTTTGGGCTATATTGTATTAATAACTTTCTTCCATCATTTTCCCTGTAAACAGAGGTGCCAGCTCTTAGCCTTAACCACGAGATGCTCCTGGTTTGTCTCCACCTCCAGCAGCCCCTCCATAGCACCCTTGGAGTGCATACTGACAGCCCAAGGTCTTGCATTTTCTTTGCCTTTAGGTTGTGTCTGGCATGAGGTCAGAAACCAGGAGGAATGACCCTTGGAGAAGGGTCCTCTGCCCAGGTCCCCAGCACAGGACACACTGGTCCAGGGGGGAGTCCTGTGTCTGATCCTCAGCTCAAGATTCCCCTCGACTGGCCAAGGCTCGTGCTGGTGTCCAGAAAGGGTGGGAGGTCTGGGTAAAGTCAGCTGTGGAAAGCTGGACTCAACTTGTGTTACTTCTGTTTTTATGATTGGTAAATTCAGGGTGTGATGGAGCAGCCAGAAATTACAGTAATCTCTCCTTTTTCAAAGAAAGTGCCTGTCCCATGAATAACGATTTGCTCCAAGATTTCATCTGGATTAAAAAGAGAGGAGAAAGGAGGCTTTTCCCTGCAGGTCAGCTTTTAAATGCCAGAGCAGGGATGATTAAAAATTACTCGGGTCAGAGATGAGGCAAAAGAGAACATATATTAAAGGTAGTTTCACTTGCTAGTTGGTGGCCAGGTGAGTGCCAATGGGGACACTTTTGTGACTCTGAAATGCTTTGCATCCAATTTTTGGATTGTTGCTGGTTCAGACACTGGGTTTTCGTATTCAAGGAGCACATGTGCAGGAGCCCTTTTACAGTTGGGCAGATGCTGTGAACTTTGTCAGACTTCCTTCGTGTGTCCTGCCCAGGTTCACGTTAACATTCATGGCTGCTGCCATTAAAGTACAAAGCAGTTCTTCTCACGTACCTATCTTTCCAGTAGATCAACTCATTAAATATGAGTTAAAGAGAACGCTTCAAGATAAGAGTAATGGAACCACCATGAATTAATCTCCGACTTCAGTTGAATGTGAAAAGTGAAGGCCTGGTTTTAAAAACAAAGTAAACCAAAAGCTTGTTATTCACATTACAAATAAACACCCAAACCCCAACAAAAAACAACCCCGTGGATGTGTTGTTATGATTCAAAGGATGTTTATTAAACATTCTTTAGGTCTTAGTCTTGGGGTTTAGAAGCAAGGCATCAGCCTGTGTAAATTCATGGATATCACCACAGCTTTTTGGACAAAGTTCTCAAATCCTTAACACTGAATTAAGATTTATAAAACAACAACAACAAAAAACCCCAAACAAACACAACAAAAAAAACCAACAGAAAACCTATCCTTTCTTCTGCCCCCAATGCAAATGTCTGCTAACTACAGGAAATAAAATCACCTCTTTTTTTCTTGTAGGGGAAGCTGGGTGTGGATCTTTACAGATCGATCCTTGCTCTCCTGGCCACCAGCCAGTCTGGGGAGGGTGCTTGCTGCTGCACGGCACCCCGAGCTTACAGCTGCCTTAGGGGGTGACGGTAAATGTTCTCGTGCACCCTCTCCCAGTGTGAAGAGGGCTGCTGGTGAGAGAAACATGCCCTGCATGGCCTGAGTTCAGAGATCAATGCTCCTCTGCACACACAAGTATGATCTGCCCACCAGCGGTCGATCTCCGTAAACCTGAAGATGGGTGTGCTGCTTTCTATAGAATTTAATGATTACAGATTGTCACGCGTAGCCTCAGAATGACCAAGTCTCTGAAACAAACGACGCAAGTGTAAATTCACACTGCTCTAGTAACAGAGCAGCACTGATTTATACCTGCAGTGCTATGGCTTTAAGCAGTTTTTTTTTCAGGTGGTTAGGCCTCTAGCCTACTTTCCAGAGAGATTAGCATAAAATTACCCTTAAAACATTAGATTACGAGGACCTGAGAAATCAGTTTTACGCTAGAACAGCATGAAATTTCCATTACAATGGATAAAATGTAAATATTTAATAGCTACTTTCATTACACAGATAGGTGTGGTTCTAATAGTGCTGTTTCCCCGTGGGGGGAGGAAAAAGCTGCGTAAGTTTTTAACTACAGAGCCATGAACATGTGCCGTGAAATCAGTTGAGAGATTTGAAATCCATTTTTTTCCTTTTATCTTTAAACAAAGCAATTAAATCAAACACATGTACATTAATATAAAGTTAAAGTTACAATTATGATCATGGAGTCTTTGAAATCAGTGGCAGAATTCCCATTCTGTAATGATGAAAGCCAACACTCCGGATAAAAAATAGCAACAGGCGACTTGGCAAAAACCTCTGTTTTCTTCCCGGGACTCTGAGGAGAAGCCGTCTGACAGTGCTATCGCTCCGTGGCAATGCTGGGTAACTGGCACGCTGATGCTTGCAGCACTATGATGACAGGTTTTCTGTTAGAAGGGTTGTCTTATAGAAAATTATCTGTATTCCCCCAATACGCTTTATGGGTTGGGTTGTTTTTTTTTTTTTCCTTCATGAAAGATGTTTAATTGTTTTAGAACTGTTGTGGAGAAGATGATTGTCCACTGGGCATGTGTAGCTCAGGAGATTCAGGGTTCTTGTCCTCCTGAATGGATCAGATGCTTTTTTAGTTGTCTTTTACCATTACCCAGAATGCTACCTCCAGATCCGAGACAATCAGGTTGGGAAGCTCAATCAGGGCTACAGAAAAGAGCTGGGAGCAGCAGACATCTGGCTTTTTAGAATGCAAGTGTTGAATCTGCTCCTTGAGACAGCTCTTTGTACTGTCGAGAGGGAGCCTGGACAGCTGGTTTAAGACACCTTTTAAATGGCTAAAGTTAGGTGAGATGAGCCCCACCATTAGCCTCATCTGGGTCTCTCCCTGTATTCCTGAGGTTGAAAAGGAGACAGCCTGAGAGTGGGGACTGGCGTGGCTTGATGGATCTTCTGATCAGCAAATGTTTCTGTACTAGGATTTCACACTGATTTTTTTGGGAAGGGCCTTCACTAAGGTTGCAGGTGGCCTGAAGATGCCGAGGGAAATGTGACAGAAGCGACGCAACACAGGATTTCCTGGCTTGCTGCCCTGGGGAAGAGCCTCAGCACCAGCCCCTCCTCGTGGCGTTTGGGAGTCAAACTAGGCCAGTTTTCTTAGGTATTATTTGTTGAACTTAACATCTACCCTGTGGTACCACCTTAAGGTCTGACCGGGTCAGGGACTCTCTTTGCTGATCATAAACATGAAGCAAATGACTTTCCCCTGTTTCAAAGACTCATTAGAAATTTTCAACAAATTCTTTCTTTGTGTTCCAGCTCTCCAGCGAGTGTTTACTGGCAGGAATGTTTAAGAAAGCTGTGAGTGTGTAGCGCAGATGACAAATGCAGAACCATGAGTATTCCCACCAGAAACCAAGTTTTAGGAGTTAATTCATCAGAGAACAGAAGCATAATATTCTAGGTGACCTGTCTGTGTAGCTTGAATGACAAATACCAGTCAGTCACAGCAAATTGTTCCCATGTTGTCTGAACAGGGCAGGGAAGACCTGTGAGGAAGCCACAGCGTGCTTGCGGGCAGACCAGCGTGAGAGGCAAAACCCAACCTAAATTTCTCCCTCTTTTTATCCCATGACTGATAAAAGATCAAAGATTCATCACAGATCAAAAGGGAGAATGGCCAGGCTTCAGATGCCTGTGGGCACTTGTTAATGGCTTTGTAGTATTAAAAGAGATGAAGAATCAGGGCAATAAATGCTGAAAGCCTTCAAGACCCACAGCTTGCCTTCTGTTTCCCTGTGAGGGGAAGATAGTGGGATATTGGGGGGGCACTTGCAGAATTTAACCCAAGGATTCTGGTAACTGTAGCAAAGCAATGCTTGAGGAAGGGTTTGTGTTTTCTGAAGTCCAGAGTTAGGAAGGTAGAGGTTATGGTGAAGAACATGCTGTTTGATATGCTGCCCAGGAGAGTGGGGTTCCTACCGATGACAGTGATAGATGCTGTCCTGCAGAGCCCAGTCCCTGAGCTTCCACCTGATGACCTGGGAACTTGTGCTCTTGGAAGTGCAGCATCGTACGTAGCTTCTAGAAGAGGATGGTCTTTTAGGCAGTTGTTACAGATTAGAGGCATTTGTATATATAATTTACACTTGCATGCTTCTTTATTTCCTCCTTCCCTCTCAGTCTTACTATACCCTCTCCCTGGTGTTTAACCCCAGCCAGCAATTAAGCACCAGGCAGCCACTTGCTCACTCCCACCCACAGTGGGATGTGGAAAGAATTGGGGGGGGGCGGGGGGGGGGTGAAAACAGTGGGTTGGTGAGAAGACAGTTTGCTAAGAGGGAAAAGGAAAGG
>JAAGNO010013956.1:14461-36748 GCA_033439905.1 Ceryle rudis | reverse complement strand
TTATGTAATCTACTTTGACCCCATGGCTCCCTTTATAGTCTGTCACTAGACTGATTCATGAGTATGTGTTTCAGGAGATGATGTGTATGTCACTATATGAAACATATCTGTATTTATCATTTTTTTGCAGAGTTGTGTTGTACCGTGGCTAGAACAGCCACTTGGATGAGCTGTGTTTGGGGGAGTGCATCTCTGATTAGGCATCCATGTACCGCAGACTGCAGTTAATTATTTTGCGTATATCAGAGCTGAATAAATAAAATAGTGTCGGACTGGGCAAGCTCAGGAGCTTGTGTTGTAGAGCTTGGTGAGCTATGGAACACGCAGAAGAATTCGTGCCATACAGAAACCCCTTGTTTTAATTCAGCTCTTTCAGGCATGTTAAAAACCCTTCTCTCCTAGATGAATCTAGAAATAATTGATCAGTCTGCAAAAGGTTTTAGGTTTTCATAATGCTTTTAAAATCTCTGCTGCCAAAAATCAGAAGATGGCTTTTCTACTGGGGCAGACAATGAAAATATTTGTCTTTCTATGAATGGTGAAACATTGTGCACAGAAACAGCTCGTGTTCTTAGGCTGAAGAGAAGTAGCTCCTCCAGGCAGTCTTGTGACGTGTGCTTTCAAAGATGGATGCAACATGCCTCGAGCACATGATGGATGGTTAAGCAAGGATGTTTCAGGCAGTGAATTTGGGGATTTAGATGTCTATCCCTCATTGTCAATTATGTGATTTTTCTCTTAATCTCTTGCATGGTACTTGGGTACAAACACAGGATCTTTGCACCGAGGAGTAAATCCATGTGTGCATTCACATACATCTGTGTATTGTCTTTTGCAGAGTGCCAAACTAGAACACAAGGAGTTTATTCAAGTAATGATGGCCCAGCTTATCTGGAAACCTTCATAAAACATACCTTGAAATAGTGAAGTCAGATACTCGCTAATTAAACTGTGAAACTGGAGGCATTGTTACTTTTTTTTTTTTTTCCAGGGCTGAGCAATTGAGTTCAAACTGGTTTTGTTCAAGGGTTTGAAACCTGGGAATTCAGACTCTTGTTCTGCTCTACTCTACGTGCTAATGTTCTTCCCTCTGGTCTGACTTAATGAGAATTGCATATCATCCACAAAAGTGAAATTTGTAGGGATTAAATTGATAGGAAGGAGCAGTTATTAGCTGTAATTTAAGTTAGTTCCTTGCCTGCCCTGTGTTTCTGCCTACCCAGTGATTTCACACGTCGGACTGGCAGTGGAAATGCTCCTACCCTGCAAGCCACACTGCAAAGTCAAATGTCTTCGCAGAGTGCCTAACTGCACATCCACAAAGGGCTACACCACTGTTTGATGTGTTGGGCATGACACAAAAAGTGGAGGAAGTTTCCATTTAAAGATAATGCCGGTACACTCATGAAAGAGGCACGGGGCTCTGTGTCTGCTCGCTGAAAAACCTCGGTGATTGTATGTGTGCTCGTGACTCATCCTGCTTGATATTAGACTCCATGTTTGTTTAAATTGCACAACATACTGATCCCACCGTGTACCAGCTGCTTCCTCCTGTTGGCCGTCTGGAACTGCTGTCCTGCCTCTTGGCGCGCGGGTATCGAACGGCGACGCCAAGGGATGCTGCAGCTGCTAATTCCGTCCCCTAATTCGGCAGGTCACTCCTGTGTTCTAGCTGTGCAAAAAAAAAATAATGCTAACTTCAGCCCGTACCTTGTCAGCATGTTTAACATTGTAGGTAAGCAGTTTGTGCTAATAATTTGATTTGGAGAAATTGCGCTTCACTGCCTTGCAGATCAGCCATCTGAATATTCTGCTTAGCTGCTATATTAGAATTTTTTTCTCTCAAGCAATAATCATTGGTCTTGATGCTCAGCTGACTGCTCATGAGGGTCTAGGAGGTGGGGCTGAGTGCTGAGCAGAGATCTGTTGTCAAACCGTGTGCCAGGCAAGGGTCTAAAATTCAGGCCAAACCAAATGAAACCTCTGTTTCTAAAATTCCATTGAAGTATTGGTGCCTGGAATCCATTGCCAAGCTGTATGGCAAGGGTTTAAGTGAGCAGGCCAAAGACTGTTCCTAGGTGCAAGAGGAAGAGCAGGCGTGAGCCCACTGGAACTTGCCCACTTGTGTTCAGCACTGACAAACTCCAGGTCACGCTGGCCCCTGTTGCTAAGGACCTGTTTCAATACTCAGAAAGGCTACTGGGTGTTTTTATTTCTCTCTGCTTTGGAGTAGAACGAAGCCTCGTGAAAAGCATTTTGCCCCCCGCCCCCGCTCTGAGTTTATGCTAGAAGCATGAAAATAATCCACACGCAATAAGGAAATGCTGTTGCTTGAGAAGTTGCCCATGAAACAGAGTCTTCGTGGTATTGAAACCTGATGGCGTTAGCATGGAGAGTCCAGGAAGTGTCACTGGACTTTTCCTTAGGTGTTTGGCATCCACTACAAGCTAATAAGAACTTTAACCAGTGAGAACATTTCACATCCCTCTGTGCTTGGGAGAATGTCCGGCGTATCTTTAACGGACATCATGCTGTCTGTGGTAGCGTTACTGAGCGCAGCAGGCAAGTGAGCCTCGTGTGCAGTAGTCCTTGATTTACCCAAATCAGATTTTCCTGGGCTGCCGGTGAGAGTGTTTTCTTTTCCTTGTGTGCCTCTTCAGATGAGCACAGAAAGCAGAAGGTTAATCCTTGCTGCATCAAAGAACCAGCGTATGTCACTTTACTGCAAATGTCTGGGGTCTGTGGCCAGCTCAAAGAGAAAGCAAAGTCTTCCATAAGCTGTGTAGGTATTGCCAAAACAAATTTCATCTAAGTCCTCCAGTTGAGCATTGAACTGTTCCAGATAGCAAGTACAGCAATCTTTTCACTTTTTTCTTTTTTTTTTTTCTTTTTTTTTGTGTTAAATGTCTCCTCTAGATAACTCAGTCCAAGAGTTAAATTGTTTTCATACCCAGAGAAAATTGCTTGATGCGTGGTGATTAGCATAGCTCAAAACTGGAGCTGTTCTATAGATATTTAGCATTTGGAGCAGCACGAGGAACCAGTTGGGGATGAGAACACAATGTACTTCCAAAAAAGATATCTATTAAGCAGGGAATGTCTTTCTCAAATCCCCAGTGTTCATTCTTTCTTGCTTATTAAAATTACAGAAATGTCTTTAGCCTCTTTATGTCTCAATATTAAAATGTTCATATCAGTGAAATTTCTGACTCAAATGTCAGTTATTTGTGTTCTGATGAGCAATTCTTGGTTGACTAAAAGGCATCTGTAGGCTGCTATAATTTGTTTTAAAGTTTGTTGCTTGATAGGACCAGGTGATTCATATTTTCCTTGCTAGGGTCACTCTTCATCTTCTTTGCTGTTACGTTATATAACTGTAATCCTGCTAATGCACTTATGTAACTTGAGTTGCGTTTTGCAGAGGAACAGATACTTGTGTGATGTGTAACTGTAGTAATAGCCACTTCCAATTCAATTTGGTTATTTGAATGGTAAAATAGAATCCTTCTTTGTGGCTTTACCTTGGTGAACCTGAGGTGGATTATGAGGCTGATGGTGAAGGTGATGGTGACAACGTTCAGGTTTATTGGGTGGAAATAATCTGACAGCTGGAAAATTGGATCCATGTGACAGGACTCTGGTTTGTTACAGTGGCCTTCTTGAAAGATGCCCTGAAGCAGAAGGGCTCAGGGAACTCCTATCAAGACATTGTTTCTTCTGGAAACATCTTCAGCTTTTGAAAGAGCCAATGGCCTGCACGTCAGGCTGTTGGGCTTTCCTCTGGCAGGTGTGTAGTGTCTGATTCCATTGCTGCGATTCAATTGGCAGCATCTCGGAAAGAAGCAGATGAATTCCAGAGAGCTCCACATCACCCCAAATAAGGTGTAACTTACTCATCTCATGGGATTCGTAGTGTTTGGTGGCCAACAGCTCATACATCTACTCCAGAAACACATTCATATTGAGGTTAATAGGGAAGTTCATCCGTGCGAGGAAAGTGTGCTTTGGAATATTTCTCAACGTGAAGTCTTTGGTCTCTGTTAGCAATTTGCTGTGTGTTTGTCCCTTCATTGCTGCAGCCTGTAACAAACAGGTTGGACAAACCTCTGCCAGGAGTTCTTTGGGTATTGCTGATCCTGCTTAGATGACCTCTCGAGGTCTATTTCATCCCTGTGCTCTCTGATACTGTGGCTTTCTGGGTTTACTCTTACGAGCTTCTGAAAAGATCGAAGATTAATGGTTAGCAATGAAATTGCTACTTCCACAGAGCATTAAAGCAGCTGTGGTACAATGGGATTGAAATTTGCCAGCAACTTAGTGTATATTGAATTTAGAGAAAGCAAATTGCTTCTTGTAAACTTTACTGCTGTGTAATTGTCGAATGTTTTGTTAAGAATGTCCCCTGAGAAAGTAGAGGGTGTTGGGTTTTTTCCCTTGGTTTTATTTTTTTTTTCTTTTTCTGGGAGCTAAACTGAAACTTCCAGATAAATTACACAATACTCGTTGTATAAGGCAACAAATAGATGTGTTATTTGCGGATTTCATGTAAAGAGCAGGAGCCTTCTGGAAGCTATTGTTGCCTGCAATCGGAGCCACAGAAAGGAAATGCAGAAATGCCCGATCCTCATGAGCTGCCGGGTGGAGAGAGCCAGAGGGCAAGGAATTGGAAGGCAATAGGACCACAGGGCAGAGCAGAGGCAGAACTCTCTTCAGAGGTGGATGCCCAAAGGCTTCCCCACTCCAAGAGCCTTGCTCTGTGTTGCTGTTACTGCTGTGTTACGTGACTTCTCTGCTCTTATCTGTGGTTCCCCCCCGCCCCCCTGTTGTTTAATCAGAGGTTTTCAGGTAAGGGCACATTACCACATCCATGAAAAATGTTTTTGCTGCCATGTGATTTGGTAATCAGTCATTACCTTGCTATCAGATAAAGCCTATCTGATGTGAGCGTTTTATTCACTGCTGAATAAACATTTCTGATAATTTTATTTTTTAAATGGGAATAACTGAAAGAGTAAAGCTCAGTTATTGCCCTTTGGAGGCGGGCCAGGCGCCATCTTATTTCCTTCCAGCTTTCTGGCAGGATGCAGGTTGAGTTTGTTCCCCCTTTGTAAAATCTTAGGGCCACTCCAAGCTGCTGCAGAGCCAACAGCGAAGAGGTGCTACTGTCAGTTTGGGTTGGCGGGGGCAGGACTGGCTCAGATGTCTAATGCCTTTGAACCAGGATTCGTTAGGGAAAAGAAGAGGGAGGGGGAAGTGTATAGCAGTGCTCTGTCCATAAACTGGGAGCTCTATTCTTCCTCAGATGCACCAACTGCCACCCAGCAAGCAGCACCAGACTCCTTGCTGAGTGCTACAAAGGTAGTACTGATGTCTAGCCCAACAGAAGCCAAGAAAAGCACCCCTAGTGGCCCTAAATCCTGCAAGACATATCACCCAGGCAGGTGAGCTGGCAGACTGGTGGAGATCCAGTTACAGAATTGGACTGGTGTTGATTTCCATCTGAGAATCATAGAATCGTTCTGGTTGAAGAGACCTTCAAGACTGAGTCCATCTGTTCCCCCAGCACTGCCAGGGCACCACTGACCCCTGGCCCTCAGCACCACATCTCCACGGAGGGCTTGGAAACCCCTCCAGGGATCACGGGGACTCCACCCCTGCCCTGGGCAGCCTGGGACAGCCCTGAACAACCCTGGAGGGGAAGAAATTGTTCCTCAGCTCCAACCTAAACCTCCCCTAGGGCAGCCTGTGGCCGTTTCTTGTCCTATCGAGAAGTAGGGACGTTAGCTGTGTAGACAGGAGCTCAAGAAGCAAGAGCTGATGGGAAGAGAGATGTAAGCAGGATTTCCAGGCTGCTGCTGTGAATGGCCCCATCTTCTCTCCTCCTCCTCACCTACAGCACCTTGAGGTGTCAAGGATGTGACGATCGTTCTGCTCTCCCTGGGGTGAGGAGGAGGGAATTGGCGTGTGCAAACTGAGGCCACTGAAGCAAATTGTGAGAAGCGTGGTTAGGTGTGAGGGAGTGTTGTTTTTTTAAAAAAGAATGAGGAAAAAAAACCCCACCCAAACAAACTGCAAGTGACAGTGTCAAGTTTTATTTCTGATGGGGGAAAAAAAATTTATTAAAAAAAGACCTTTTTTCTGTTGGAGGAAGGATTTTTGGATTTTGATACTCCTTCTTTCCTCCTTTCTGAGACATGTTTAAAAAGATTCCCCCCTTTCTTTTATTAACCATGGCAAAAGAATAACTTGTAAAACTTTCCAACGTAGTTTTCAGTCAAGGAAGGGGAAAAAAAAAAAAGGAGGACATTTTTCTGTAATAATTCCCCTTTCTCAAGTCTTCTCTTTTATCTGTGGTTCCTGTAGCTTTTTAAACATGGAAAAGCTTTTAAGGGCTGGGGGGGGGGAGATGCCACTTTTTTGTTAAGGTTTGACAGAAAGCCTTCAGCAATCTTTGGCTGGAATGACAAATATTGTCACATAACCAACTTTCCTTTCTCTTCATCCACTGCAGTTCTAGCCATGGGTCAGCTTTGTTCTCTCGGCAGCACCGCATTCCCAGAGGTGGGCAGAATTTGTGTTCAGGGCAGGACTGTCCCTTTAACCTGGTTCTCCGGGGACATGGGCTACCACAGATCTGTAAAGGAAACAAGTTCTCAAATGTTTCAAGTGAAATCAGTATGTTTGAAAGCTGCAGTGTTAACGGGACACAGGGCACATCCTGCACTGTCTCCTGCAGCCCCTCCCTGCAGGGCTGCCCTGCTCTTTCCGCCCAAACCCCTTCTGTCAGTCGGCCACGACCATCTGTAACTTTCACCCCTGTCCCAAATCCTCGGGGCTCGCTTTCTGCTCAAACCCTTTGTGACACCTGCAGTCTCATGTCCCCCTCTTCCATTCTATCAGTCGAGCTGCTTTTCCTTTTTCTGGCATTTTAGTGCTGCCGTGATGCAACGCAGTGCTAATTTCTGTGGCTCCACAGGTAGAAGTTATGTGGGAACATGTCTAACGAATCCATTACACAGGGCTGGAGACAGGAGGGAAGTGTTGACAAAGGGCAGGGCCTCGCCGCAGTGTTTGTGTTAGCTCGCTGCCGCTGGTAAAGCGCGGTTTGCCGTTTCCATAAACCAGGTCTGGATCCCAGTTGGCGATTGCAATGGGGTTGGCCGGCGCTGGCGCAGAGGAGTATTGTCTGGGGAGAGAGGGGCTGGGCCGGGCTTTGTTACACAGGATGGTGGTTATATTCAGGTGGATAAACGAGCCCTAGGGAAAGACAAGAGTGCCTGTGTTCTTTTCTTCCTTTTTCTGTGTGTGTTTTGTGTGTGGTGTTGGTTTTTTGGGTTTTTTTTTTTATGTTTTCCATAAACTGCTACAGCATTTCTTTAGCATGTTGACTATTCTCATTATGGCCGATGGCTGAGTGGAGCTACTGAGGAGAGAAGCACCCTTCAAAGCACTTCTCTTCAAAACGAGCAGCAGTGACTTTGCAGATTTCCCCGTGGAGGCTCTTTGTGATGTATAGAATCCCACAAATTTGGAGTACTGTAAAATATACTGACTACATTGAACATTCATGCTACAGGGGGTTGAACTGTCTTGCCTTCTCAGTGCACCTCAATGTTTCGTGTACCGTCATTTTCTGGTCTGCTGAAGGGGACAATGTTATTTGCCAGCTTCTGCAAAGTGATTGGCGGTGGCTGTGAGCCCACGAAACACGCTGAAGCCGATGCCAATAGTTACAAACCCAGACCCTGAACTCAAAATATTTCTAAGGCTGTATAGAAAGACGTGGTGGAATCAAAACACGCCAGAAAATGGCTTGTTTCCCTTTTCTGAGGGATTGCCCAGTAAATCTTTTCCTGAATGGCTGCTCTTGGGTGGAAAGATTTCCAGTGTGTTTGTCTAACTCGGGCAGGTACGGAGGATGGTGATCTTTCTTTTACAAATGGTTCTTTGCAAGGTGATAGATGATCTACTGAGGCACAAATCAGATAGGAATCTGAAGTCACATGGCAGCTTTTCCTTGGAGTGATGAAGTCTCCTTTTGTTAAAATTTGGTTACTTGTGTAGTTCACCAGCTTGGGTCAAATGGGTGTATCTGATCTCTGGCACTGAAAAAGCATCTGCTCTGTGCTGTCCAAGGGGTAACAAAGCCTCTATTTGGGTGAGAGAGTGCTCGTGGACAGGTGCTTTCCTGTGCCCTCCATCATCTCTAAACTCCAGGGCTTTTGAAGTTTACACAAAAGTTGCAAACACAGATTCCTGTGAAGCTGGTGAAGTATAATAGAGCACTCTGGCTTTCTGTTAAAACAAGTCCTTTTTTTTTTTTTTTTTTTTTTTTTTTTGGTTCCCCTCCCTTTCCCTCCTTCCCCCCCCAAATCCCCTTTTTTGGTGTTGCAGTTTAACCTGCTCAAAGCCAGCAGTGTGTGTGGTGTTGGGTCACCCAAAGATACAATCATCTGCAAAACATCTCCTTAAATAAACAGCCCCTTCCTACAAAAGGCAGGTGTGTCAGGGGTCAAAAGGGTCAGCTCTTGGTTAGATTCCCCCCCACACCCTGCAGCTGGAAACTTCCTGTGTGAGATATGCATGCATATATGTAGCCTACCTTATTTTTTATATATATATATATACACATGTGGAGAGAGAGAGAGAGCGAGCGCGCATGTGCTAAAAGCTATAGGCAACCCCTGGCAGAGACAAACCAAACCCAGTGCCTCCCCAGACAGCCCTGCAAGAATGCAAAGTCTGTTCTGTGTTAAGTGGATGGAGTAAAAGAGGTCACAGCTTATTGTTTGCTCTTGTCTTGCTTGCTCAGTTTTGCCAGCAGAGAGCTGTGGGGAGGATTTGGAAGGTGAAGGAACTGCTAGAAAAGGTCCCTAAAAGCACATAAATTGGGAGTGAGCCCCTTGGTGTGTTTTAGCAAAGGAGTGTTGGCTTGTGGCATATGCTCCTCTACGTACCCGTTCAGTAGCTTGAATCTGGCTGTATCAGGCTCCTCCAAAACGCTTTGTTTCCCAGTGTCCTGGCAGCATGTGTCAGTGTGCCAGGAGAGCATGCACAGGGACCACATGCACATTGAGCTCTCAGGGTTACAGCGAGAGCTGCTGCCCTCATTTCTGCCCAAGCAGAGAGACCCTGGCATCCATCTGTGCGTGCCACGGCAAACACCAGGGAATGTTTTTTCCAATACAAGTTGCTTGCGAGAGCCAGAGCATCTTGCTGGGGAGCTGGGCACGTGAGCAAAGCCCCCCGCGCATGTGCGGCAGCACGAGCTTGTTGAGAAATCTTGAGGGGAGTGGAGGGTGGATTGCCAAGGTCTGTGTAACATCTGTAGCTTATACGATGTTACTTGGACAGCAGAGTCGGGTAGAAAGGTAGGAAAGCAGGAGTGGAAAATCACTGAGCTCTTTGCTGTTCTGAGAGGAGCATGAAATGAGCTTGTAAACATCTCTGTAACCGTTTTTCTTACCGTGAAGGGCTACAATGAGCAGTTGCAGCAAAGAATTTCATCAAAAGTGGTAAAGCTGGATGGCTGAGCAGAGTTTAGCTTGCTACTGAGGTCTGTCAGTTGACCAGGAGATATCAGAGAGGTACGAGCTCCTTTCCTCCACGGGTGCTGAGCAGAGCTGCAGCCACTCTTGTGCTGCCAAGTTGTGCCTCTTGATAGTGCAGCATTGCTCTGGTGTCTGTGGCACGAGGGGGCTGCTGGGGTGACAAGACTCATATGTACAGTAGGCTTTGGTCCAGCCAGCACGTGGCTCAGATCTCAGCTCATGGAGTCAGTCACCTATAAGCCTTTACCTTTCCCGTGACATGTGTAGACAACTGCAAGGACCTGCCAAATGCAATTTATTTAGGAAGGGAAGCTTTAAGCAGTGTACAGGAAAGCAGCACTGCCCCACATCAGAGAAACATAAACAGAGAATAAGCCTCAAGATTTTTTTTGGTATGGGAAGCCTGGAGATACGAAACATCATTTAGTGACAACTACGAGTTGTTCCTATGTAAGTGGGTTATTATAAGGCTGAAATGAGACTCCTGAGGCATGAAAATATCACCAAAAGCAATCTTGGAAAAGGTGGGAGTGGTGCTGTACTCTCGCATCGCTTTCACAAAAATACATCTTCGAGGAAGAGAATATATTAAAAATTGCTGAGCCTTTGGGTGGAAGCAAGAACTTTAGGAGAAATTGTACAGATGGAGGTCACCTGACAAGACAAAATTGACTCTCCTGCTTGACCCAAGCACAGTATCGCTATCTGGAATCTTGTTAGAGCAGCATGTTTTTCACAGCCAACAGTATTTGCAGCATACTTTACATTTAGAGGTGTTCCAGTCACTGCCTGGACACTCATCACCGTACTTCTGCTTGAATTGACTTGTGGTGTGGACTATAATGGGATCTCACCTGTTTGTCCCTGCAGAGACTTTTACCTGTGGGTTCTAAAGACACTTGAAAGTTTCTTTGAATCCCTTTTTCTAGAGCTTGGACTTTTAATTGCTGTGCTTTGAGTGGATTTACTGGAGGGGGGAGAGCTCCATGTTTTTAAGAGTGAAGGTATCCTCAACCTGCTTAAATTAAAAGGTGCAAGATGTGGCAACTTAGGGGCAATTAATTTCAATAATAATATTAACTAGTTATTTCAGAGGCAAGTCTGGGTGGCAGTGTGCATGTCAGGTTGAGCAGCTGTTCTTTACCAGGTGAGATCTGATGCAGGCACTCAGCTGATCTTGCTGGAGGTTGGCTGTCTTGTGTGGACAGGAGAGCTGGTCTGTGACATCTCCTGTGGCTTCTCCTTTGAAACCTCAGCCATACTTCTGCTCAGCTGTGCTGGTTGTACTTGCCTTGTCCTCTCATGTGCTTGCCAGGGTCTCTGCTTTCCCATCTGAACAAGACAGAGTGCTCTCATTGTAGGACAATGCTGTGTTCGCGTACCTTACAGATCCAGATTTTGACTTCCACCAGTAGGGCATCCACACAGGCAAATTAAAGATGAAAGTTTTTGACTGTAAAGGTGAGATGTGTTCGAGTGAGCAACTCAGCTTAGTGTTCAGATTTGTTTAAGTGGAGGCTTTTTTTTCCCCCTTCTTGCCCTACCACTTTCACACCTGTAAGCAAAAGGGTTTCTTGCCTTCAGTAGCTGTGGTGGAGAATCTGACTCTTATTCTCAACATGGAAAGGAGGGGGTTGTTTATCACTTCACCTCATCTACAGAGTCTGGCCTGTGAATGTTGTTGCTTATGAGTTTGAGTGTGAGAATATATTTCACAGCTCGTATGAGAGTTCGCTCCTTTGCCTGTTGAGTTCTTGTGGCTGTTGGTGATGCAATTGTGTTGGGAAGGTGCAGCTCCAGGCACAGCAACTTTTCTTTGAACTCCTCTTGCTACAGCTATTAAAAATAGGTCAGGGTAGATAAAAGTAGGTCTAGTTTTCAAGAGTATATTAAGTTAATCCTTCTTGCAGTGTAGACTGATGCATGGTCAAGACAGCAGTGATAGAGCCTGTCTCATGAACATTAACAATTTTCCTCCATCAGAACTAGTCAGATGTACAAAATAGTTTCATATACCAGCTGAGAAGGGCTGAGAATCTGATGTTTCCCACAGTTAATTCCCCCCCCTTTTTTTTTCCTCTCTTTCCCCTCCCTACCCCCTAAAAAAAGAAAACAAAACAAACCAAAAAAAACCCCAAACCAAACCCCAACATTCTGTCTGCCAGCTTCTGGCTTTGTTTAATTAATTACTTCACACAATGATAAATTAAAAAAAAAATCCCACAATAACAAATCAAGTTGAGCCGGTAAGCAGAGATTTCAGAGATATCAGGGAGGATTGTTACAAGCTAAGCCAACACAAGAAAATGGTGAATGCTGGATGGCAGAGAAATCAACTGTTTGGAACTATGGTCTGAATGATGTTGAGGATATTGGTCAACCCAAATGATGTCTGGATAACCTCTGTGAGAGCTGCACACAAGGAAGAAGTGGCTAGTTCTTTATGTTGGGTTGTACTTTCTCCCCGTGCTAAATCAGTGTTACATAAATGAGCTCGGATCAGTTGACTTCATTTGTATTTGTGGAATTTTTCTCTATGCTTTACATTGCCTCTAGCTTCAGGGAACCACATGCCCAATTTTTCTGAAGCATCTAAGAAATGCAAGAGGCTTGAAATCCCCCAAGCATGGGATCTCGATATGTACATTATGATATGTGAGAGAACCTTATTTGCATTCTTTTCCAATTTCAGGGGAAGTTGTAAAAAAACTAAATAAGAGTTTCCAGGGAATGGGATTTGCCCAGTGCGCTATTTTTTCCTGGGGCTGATATGGGGCTACTCTATTGTGCTTGGTGGGGTTACCTCGGAGTGACGTGAGCATTGATGACAGCCCGGTTTGGGGCCGCATTGGTCAATCGTTGATGCATTCATAAATTGCTTTCAGAGTTAATGTTACATTCAGATGCACTCAGGTAACTTGTGAGGCAGCTCTCTGCTCGACCGTGTGCCTTCAACTGGTAACAACAACAAAAAAAAAGATCTTTACTTAATATTTAGATTAATTTACAACTGTGTCAAAAAAAACAAAAAAAAACAACAACAACAAAAAACCCCAGCAAAACAAAACCCAGCAAGCCAGACCCAGTACCCCTTTGCTCCATACAACTGCAGAGCTTGTATGTTTTCAGCAAGGATGTGTTTTGCTAGAAGCATAATCCAAAGGTACTTTCCAGAAATGTCAGCGACTGTTTGACGCGCTGCTTTATTTTGTTGTGGCCATTAGTGTTGCTATGATATTCTCGAGGCTCCCAAGGGGTGACCCAGACCTGTGTGTGAGGACGGCCAGTTCAGGCATCATTTTGGTAGGTCTGGCAGAATTAAATTGGCTGGCCCAAGGTAAAAGAGCTAATGCCTGTCTGCTCCTGCCACTGAGCTGGGCAAGTGCCCTGCAGAAAACCCGGGCTGGCTGACGCTCCTTTTTCTGCATGATGAGAAATTTGAGGAAAGCAAGAGCTGCTCTGGGAAGGCTGCACTTTGCCCCCATCACCCATGTGTGATGGGAGTTTGGACCCCTCGCCCTGCCTGCTGGGCTTCCCCAGGCGCTGGCATAGGCAGCAGCTGCCCGTCTGCTGCCTTAAGCATCTCCCTCTATTACCTGGGCTGGGTCAAAATGCCCACTAACCCTCGCCACACCACGGATGTCTTGGAAAGCCTTGGAGAAGTTGAGTTGCTTAGTAGGGCTGAATCCCAGCCCAGAAGCTTTGGTGTCCTCATCTCTTCTCCCTGTCCTCACAGGGGGAGCGAAGAGGAGGCTTGTGTAATGGCCCTGCTGCAGAAGGAGCTAACCATGGGGATTTTAGTTTTTTGGCTTTGTTTTTGTTTGTTTGTTTGTTTTCCCCCAAAACCCCTAGGTTGCCCCATGTCCTGGTTTGAGCTAGACCAGAACTAATCCTGGTCAGTGATTTTTTTACTGTTCAGCTCAGTCTCTTCTAAGTCACTGCACTGTCTGAAGTTAAGGGAGATTTTTCAGACAGTCTCTGCTCCCAACAGTGATAACGGTCAATGTTTAGAGTAACCACCAAGGGTGGGGTGGGTAGAAGGGTTTTTGCTGATCCTGGCTCCTGTGGAGACCAAGGTCACTGCTCAATCTTGTGCCCCACATTGGGGTGCAGTAAGAAAGAGGTGGCACCTGCAGGGAGGAGCAGCTGGGACAGGTGACCCTATGCTGACCAACAAGGGATTTCATCCCATGTGCATCGTATTCAGTATAAAGCTGAGGGGTCACGAGGGTCAAGCCTCTTCTTCAATGGCTGGTATCTGAGAAGGACTTTGTCCATTTTGTCTTCGATCCCAATCCGTGCGTTCCTGAATTCAGTTCTGGAATTCGACTCCTGACTGCTGCTGAGTCCAGTCTGGGTCTTCTCCAGTGCCTGCTCTGCAGCATCAGTGGTGACAGTGAGATAACTGACATCAAGATGTTGGGCTCAATATTGATTTTGTATATATTTAATTTTATTACTATTATTTTCATTAGAGTTGTTTCGGTTTCTTTTCCAGCCCATCAATCTCTCTCCCTTATTCCCTTTCTCTTCCCCTTGGGAAAGGAGAAGTGTTAACAGAGAGCATCTGTCATTCCCCTATTGCGTGGCCCAGCCCTAACCCTTGACACCCCAGATTACAGTTGCCCCTTGAATATCTGAGGAAGAGGGGAAGAAAGTGGAGAGGCAGGTTTCCTGCCAGTAATTATTGGACATAGGCTCAGCAGAGGAGAACTTGAGGGAGGGGAAGGCAGTGCAGAGAATGATCTCACCACAGCACAGATGAAATGCAGAAGCCAGAACCTTGTCTGGAGCCAGCTGGCCCCTCAGCTGGCCTGCTGTAGGGTTCTCTCCAGCTGAAATGCAGCCTGCTGGGCTTCTCCCAGTTTGAGACAAAGCAAGTGGCTGAACTCTGGATGGCACAGCAAGGGCCTCGTTCCCACTGTAGGTTAAAGGCTGCTGCCTGAATGAGTCCAGGAACAGCAAAAGTGTAACTACTGGCATTGGCCTTGGAGGTTTGGTTCTCTGGGAGGCTGCCTTCCAGGGACTCTTCAGCAAACAATGAAACCATGAAATGGGCCTAATGTGCTCAGCTGAGCAGCTCACCCCAAACGGGTGGGTCGTTTACTGCTTTGCAGCCTGCAGAATTTGACCTGGCATGTGGTTTTGGACTCCTCTTTTCTCTGTTTGAGTTTGAAGGATGAGATGGAAAGAAAAGGAAAACAAACACAAATTATGCAGTGAATTTTGAGCTGCATTCTGCTCCCTTGTGTTTTCTGATGTTTCTAGTGGCTTGCAAAAGAACAGGGAGATTTTCCTAGTGTAACGAGTTCTTGCCCAGCATAGCATCAGCCTGCCCAACTCCCCTTCTGTTTCTGCAGCATCTCATGTGTAGGATAGGGAAGAAGGAGGTGCAACTGGTGTATGGTGTACTGGGTATCAACAGAGCCTGGCTGCCAGGCGGGTCTTTCAGAGCCATTCCCACCCATCAGTAGCTCTGTGATGGATGGATGGATGATCTTGGCACATATGGAGAACATGACTTCCTAGTTTGGAACTGGGATTGGATCTTTACAGCACACAGTCATTACAATTTGTTGAGCATGAGAAAGAAACAGCAGGCAAAGAGAACAGAATGGGGAGAAATAAAATTTACACGGTCAAGATGTCACTGAGTTTTGCATAGAAACACTTTTCTTTGCACTGGAAGTATGGATGAAGGGGCTTTATTTTGCCCTTATGGCCACAAGAATCAAAGTCCCCCATTATCCCAAGCTATCTAGACAATAGGAAGCAGATAATGGAACGTTTCTGTCACCACTAAGGAGGGCTCCCATTAAATTGCTTGTAGGTCTCTGAAAAGGTCAGTCAAAGCTTAAGCAACCCCCTGTTGTTTGACAACATCAGAGCTCAAACACCACGATCCTGGAGAACTCTTCCCTTTGAAAAAGGGGGATGTTTAATTACCTTTTGAAAGCTGGCAGCAGGACAGGATGAGAGGATGTTTTCTTTCTTTTGTGTCTGTTGAACGAGTTACTATTTCGGTACATGAGAGCAAGCGACCCACCGCACTGGAGGAGACGGTCCCTTCCTCTGACCTGCTGCTGGGAGAAAAGCAAAGGCAGGAGGATATTAGCGAAGGTGAGCCTGCCGCAGGAAGGAAGCCTTGACACAAGAATGTTTGTGGAAGGAGAGGCAGAGGCTCCCGATGCGTTTCTTAACGGTGCATCGGTGTGTCGATTCCGTTCGCCTTTAAATATACGCTTATTTATTGGCCTTGCTTTGCAGGAAGCCATAGGTGCAGTTGCAGGAAATCGACTGCTGTCACTTTAATGAAATTTGCTTTCATCATCAAAGGAACTGGCAAACTGGTTGCAGGAGTTTTAATTTTTAAAATTGCAATGCATCTGCTCCCTCCCAGGGGCACTCTTTCACCGAGCTTTTTTTTTATCCTCTTCAACTATAACTTTTTTTTTTTTTTTTTATTCCCAGGGGTTTGGATCTGTGGCATCTAAACAAGCTAAACAGAAACTGTGCCTCAGGGAGAAGCATCCTCTGAAGTAATTGTGAATAAACTTGGGTGGCTTGCCTTGTGTGTTATACGCGTGGTGGGAACGGAGCGCTAGACGTGGTACCTACCACTGTAAAGAGAATGTAAACGTATGTGTCACCTACGCTTGTGGTAAACTTAAAAGAGATGTATATGAGGAAAAGATCGTTTGGTTTGGGCATCTCCAGCCAAAGCTGGCCAAGAGGTGCAGTATCCCCCATCCCAATTTCATGTATAGCACCTGTAGTAAGAACAAGTCCTTACTGTGCTATCTCTTCTTTCCGTCAGCAGGGACTTGTTGTTGCTTTGGAAGGGTTTAGTAGAGCCGATGTAGCCTCGTGTGGACACAGTGGTCTTAGGAAATGAAAGCCTGGTGAGGAACAAAAGTTGATGTGATAGATGTAAGATGTGCTTACCCCTGGTGTGATGCATATGATGCTGGAGTGGAAGAATCAGATCTTGGTTTGATGTAGCCGTGGGTTTGTCTGTGGTTTATCTATCCACCTAAAGGAGGAAGTGGGGGGGATGTTCAGAGTTATGGTGTCTGCCTTCCTGAGTAGCTGTCCTCTGTGATGGAGCCCTGTTTCCAGGAGATGACTGATGGGAAGCAGTGAATTCATCTCTCATTTTGCTCTGCTTGCACACACAGCTTTTGCTCTACCTGTTCAACTGTCTTTATCTCAACCCACGAGTTGTTGCCCTTTTACCCTTCCGATTCTCCCGCCCTGTTCCCCTGTGGCTGTGTGGGGCTGAGCTGCATACTGGGCTTAAACCACAACAAGCTAGTAGACCGCAATGTGGCCTTTGCTCACCTTTTGAAGATCTATTTACACAGGTAGCCCAGAGCTCCCGTGCCTTCAGCAGCCATTGTCTCGCGTGCTAATGGTGAGCTTTGCTGTGGCCAGGCAAAGCCAGTGAGAGTTTAAGCGATATTAAGAAAGGTCAGCCGTGCATCAGCAGTTCATCATCCTTCACAGTACTGTGCACATGCAATGACCAGTCTCACAGGCCCCAGGCATGATAGATCTTGGCAGGCTGGACATAGCCACAGCTCAGCTTGTTTGGCTGGACTGCAACAGCAGCCTGGAAACCCCTGCCCAAAGAGCTGCTGTGAGTGTTCTGACTGAAAACTGTTCTGCTGATGGTCATTTTGACTGGTGTGAAGGATGCAATGGTTGGTCAGGGGTCTCTACAGCTCCCTGAAAGGAGAACATTTTCTTCCCTGCAAGAGTTGTCCAGGCTGTCCAGTGCAGGGATGGAGTCCCCATGATCCCTGGGGAGCCGTGGTGATGTGGTGCTGAGGGACGTGGTTTACTGGTGCCCTGGCAGTGCTGGGGGAACAGTTGGACTCGATGATCTTCGAGGTCTCTTCCAAGCAAAATAATTCTAAGATTCTATATCCCTGAACTGGAAATGTGACATCTGCAATGCCTGGGTGATTAGTTTTGATGCCACATGTTAGGCAGAACAGTATTGGCTCAGACAGGTATGCAGTGATAATTACATGCTGAGAGGATGCTGCAATGCTAATAGGTGGAAACAGGCATGGGGTGGATCTCAAATCTGGTGCTGCTGGTCAGTGCTCCTGCAGATCTAGCCTTTCTGGTACCGTGCACCTTTGGCTTCATGCACCTGTGACAATGCAGTTTTCTTCACATCTGCTGCAAATATCACTGAAAACGAAGAAATCTCAGCATCTAACTATATACTGGATCACAGGTGCTACGTGTCTGATCAAGAGGTGACGTAGTTATGTAAGAGGAGTTGTCCTGTAGTGTTTAAGATATTGTGTGACACCTATTCTGGGTGTTAGAGACCAGACCTCTATAAATCCTCACCCATCTTCCTCATCAACTGAAGCCTGGCGTAACAGGAAGATTTGCATCCTGATTGCCCTGTGAACAAGGATCGACCCTTTGCCCCATTCTTGATGGGAGTTCTTGTGTTATAATTAGCTTCTGACAAAATGAACATGTAAGTGAAGTATCTTTTGCGTTGCCATGCAGACTAACAATTTTGTGATGACTCCATTTGACAACTAATTGGCTTCTTGCCAAAAGTGAAAACAATAGACACCTATTTTCAGCTGGGAAAGCCACACTTGGTGTGTTCCCTGGCCAAGATAAGGCACTGAAGCAGCACGACACACAGTGCTCCGAGCTCCATCCGTGGTGTTTCTTTTCTAACAGCTCAGCTGATCATCTCACCTGTTTTTCTGCCATGTTTTCTCTCTTCTAAGGCATGGCCTGTTCTGTGTTGTCTAGATTTTCCTTCTGCACTAGCTGAGTATCTGTGTGCGTGTTCTTGAGACCAGACACAGAGCTGTGCATGTTACTGAAGGAGACACGTGCTCACCGACTTGGTGAGCAGCTGGGAACTCCTGACACAATGAGAAAATGTTGCTAGCTAGACTGAACATGAAACCTTAGAAAAATGTTTGACATGACTCTAGCTATTATTTTTTCCTTGGTGCATACAACAGTTGCTATGTTTAATATGTGGAAACTGCTGAGAATAAACCAGATTGCTGGAAAGATTACCCACACTTGAAATGTGGACTGCTCTAATTGACAGAGGAGCTGTAACGTATCCTCACATATGCCAGCAAGTAGAGGAGAACAGTCATTCTGCACACTCCCATAGATGTATTCCAAATATACTTCTCAGACATGACTAAAGTTGGAAAAGATTTTTCAGAATCTCTATTTGTGGGATGAAAATGTGTAAGTTTATTCCGCGTTAGAACATTTTACATTCCTCCTTTTTAACTATTCTTTGTAAATGCAGCAGTTCCTATTAAACACGGCCTAGCTAGCACATGTAAGTACAGAACTGAAAACCAAAATCAAAGCAGATCCTACTCAAGCCTCTTCTGCACAATCTATATGTTTCTGAATTTAAGCTTCCTTCCCTAGCAGAACAGTCCTGATATGTCCCCTGTTCCCCCCCTCTCCTTTTCCCTTCCTCCCTCACTTTGCCTTTGCCAACCATAACAGCACACGAAGCAGATGCTTTTAAATTGTCAAGCCCGCAAGGTCTCACGAGTGTACGTAGCTGTGAGTCTCTTAGTGCTGCATTAGCATCCTTCTGAGGAGCGAGGTATATAGCAGAAGAGAAAGAGCTTTGTAAGGAGAGCTGGCTGGATCCCACCACCTATGGCTGCCTGGCAGGGGTCCCATGCAGTGTCCCTGCCATCCAGTGGCTTCAGCTTGTTTATCTTGCACTCCTGATGTTTTGTTTAGTCAGTGGTGATGCATAAGATACAGCTGGTTTTGACTTCCAGGTAGACAAAGTCTATGGAGCAACCAGAAGGAATCCCAACCATTTGTTGCTGGCAGAGCACTAAATAAACAGTAGCAACACCTACCTGCGTGGGTGGCAATTAATCACATCAATCAACCAGATCAGCTAGCAAAGTGGTTGGTTTTTTGTTTTTTTTCCTTTTCTTTCCTTTTGTTCCCTGTCTCCTCCCAGCTGCCTGTTTCCTGCTGGTTGCTCTTGCTGGCTGTAGAGCTGGTGCTCAGCTAAGCAGTAGGTCAAATGCCATTGCACAGCCAGGTTACACAAACCTGCTGCCAGCTGGTCTCTAATGGCCTGACCAGTTCATGCTCTCAGTGCAGGTTAGCAGGGGGCTCTGACTATCTTTGAGCATGGATTTTTTCTCTTACTGAAGAGACCTGAACCATCTCAGACACCAGTTTGCCCAGAAGCTGCAAACACAGAATATCTTTATTTCTTGGTGGATTGTTATTCTAAAATACCTGAAACTTTTCTGTGGAGGAGGAAGTTCAATTAAAAAAATACCCCAAATAATCTCAAGACTAGGACATGCCCCTTTTCCTTCTCGCCTACAGTATTTTGGGTTCCTGCACTGTTGACCTCATAATGGGATCCTAGGACTGATTTTTGTCACAATATCTATGCTGTGATCCCCCCACGCCACCCCCCCCGCACGCCCCCTGGCTGCCATACCCGCTGCCTCTCCTACCCACCAAGCCCCCCCGCACGCCACCTGGCTCCTACCGCCACTCCCCCTCCCACCCCCTTTCAATCCCCCCCGCGTCTTTTACCCCTTGGCTCAGGTAAAAAAGAACGCCCACAAACACCACCTATTTTTATAGCTTCAGGCATTATGAATCAGAATGCATAATGCAGATCTCATCCATTACAGTGTTTCAGACAGAACAGAGTCAATACTTTTCTTAGTAAAGTCCATATTATTAAAAGAGGTGATTATGGCTGCATTATTATTTTCCAAATTGCAGTCACTGCCTAAAGAAACCACGGCTAAACAGTACTAAGAAGGTCTCTGCACTTAAACAAAAATATTATTATAGACTTTTAATCTGATTTTTAAGAAACAGTTGTATATCTCATCACAGAGTTGTAACAGAAAATGTCTCACAGCCTATGCACCCACTTTCTTTTTGTTACCAGGATACATGGTCTGCAAAGGGAAATTTCAACACCCAAGAAGGATTTCATCCCAAGCAGTACTGTGTCCCACTATAAGGGAGCTATTTAAGAAAGGCATGGTGGAGAACTGACATACTCTCTTTTCAACAACAGGAGATACCAAGAATGATTTCAAAACCAAGGAATTGCACTACATACCTGCTAAAACTAATAATAAATATATTAAGATTTAAGGGTGTCATATAACTGATACTATTACTCACAATGAAAATTCTTAATGACTTTAGAACTTACTTGACAGCAAGACATAGAACATTAGCACTCAGTGGACTAATCTTGAGTAAAATAATAAAAAAAAAAATAATGTAAAGACCTTTGGTCATTACACAGAATAACATATTTTCTAACTTATTTTTCGCCTGTGAAATATACATTAAAAAAAAACCCCCAAAACCAAAAAATAACCTGATCCAATATGTTGTATCTCTAGAAATATTAGTATCAACAATACACTAACTGCTTTGCATGTTTTGTAGTTGACTCCTGATTGGAAAAATTGCCCTTCACAGTCATTAGTAATTCCAGTGTGAGACAAACAAGTATACTGTTGTTGAAGTTGTAATGAGAAAACCTGCATTTTACATAAGATTCTACAAATATAAAATATTAAAATTTTTGCAAGTGCACACAGAATTACGATTTAGAATAAAAATAAAAAAGAACATCCTTTTTTAAACTATTTTACTAAATAAAGAAATAAGGAAATAAATTCACTTCAATATAAAATAGCTTGTCAAAACCCACATGACCTGACAAGTCAAAGGGCAGATTGCAACTGGATGTGGAAATGTTAAAAGAGAATTTAATTCCCATATCAGATGCCAAAAATTCACTTCAACCAAAAGAGCTGAAAAAGTGTATGAAGTATGATTTGATGCCACTGACAACACAAATCTTTAGGTCTCAATAAGCAATCACAAGAAGGATGAAGAAAACAAGCTTTTGGGAGTAACAACAACAACAACAAGGCAAAAAATCCTCATTACTAATACAATTTCTACTATAGCTCCTTGAATGGTAAAAATCTGTCTCTTCACTGTTTTCACAAATAAATTCTGGAACTACAATAATAATAAAAAAATTAAAAATACTTTTTTTTAATACTATTTCTTGTTTTCTTCTTTCTTTGCTGCTCAGCACACAAACTCGCAATCCATATTGAATTTCCTTCACAGTGGAGAGTTTAAGGAAACTGAAATGGATTCTCCCCATATGAACATAACTCACCGTGCATAAATTAAGACCCCCACTTGCACTGTTCCATACTACACTAGCAATATGAAAGCATCATTTAAAAAATAACTCCTTGAAGGAGTGCAAGAATAAAAAAAAAAAAACCCTCACTACTCTGTGTGTATGGCTAGAGGTATTGAATAAACGAAAAAAACCACTTCACAATACAAAGAAGATACAGCTTGCATTAAAATAAGCAGCAAATATAATTATGAATAAAAGAAAAAAATACATGGCTACATAAAGCAGAGAAAAGCGACTGATAATGATGGACAGCACGAGGGAATCATTGAAAGATGCAGCAAGTTCACAAAGATCTCCAGCCTTTAGGAGTCACATGAAATCAGAACAAGGCCCCTGCAAGTGAAAGAGGAAAAATACCCCTGCCCTGGGTGTGCTACAGGGATCCGTCTCTCCTCACAGGTGGGATGGCTGTGGGAGGCACAATAAGGATAAACTAGAAAAGCCTTTCAGCTTTACAAACATGGGTTAAAATCA
>JAAGNO010013956.1:0-14361 GCA_033439905.1 Ceryle rudis | reverse complement strand
TTTGCCATCGCCCTTTTCCTTGACGTCTCCGGGATTTTGGGTTCCCGTTCTTTTGACCGCGTAAAGGGTACCTTGGGGAGCTTTTTGTGAGGATAACAAGCATTTGCACACCCCCCCCCCCCCCCCGAGCTGAATTCAGGTGATGCTAGAATTGAGATCTTTTCTGCATATGAGCTGGTGGGATGGAGATACTTTTCCTTTAGCACTAATTCCGCTTCTGTGTTGTAGACCTAATGGAAGAGCAACCTGGCAGGGCTTACATCTGGAGAGTAGAAAGCAAAGAGTGTAAAAATGTCCTTCTGAAGTTGTGCTTGCTTACACAAAAGAATGGCTGTACCAAGCCAGGCTCGGGATTATTCTGGCCTTGAATCCCTGAAATCAAATCCTTGAATCCAAAGAGATTAAATGTGGGTGCCTAAGGAAAGCGTGTAGGGACAGGGCAAGGAAGCAGTGATGCTCTTCCAGCCTCCTATGATTTGTGGTTGTGAGGCTTCCTGAACCAGAGATGAAGTCTGTGTAATTATACAATGCTATGAAAAATTCCATCTGTAAAGCAATATCTTTTATTTGCATATTATAACATTAATTAATTACCCCTGCAATTCTCCTGTACTCACCAGGAAAGAGCTGCCTGAGCTGTTTTATCCCTCTGGTGGTAATTGATTACTGCATAATAGGCAAACAAATATCAGAACAATAAGAAAATATGCAGGAAATATGAAGGTGGGAAATTTTTGCCATCACCTGGAGCTGGGCAGATAATAGTTTATTTCCATGCAGACTAAAAGCTGGGAGCAGCCTTAACTTGCGTGCAATATTCATCCATCTTTTGCATAAACTTAGGCCTGTTTTGCAGCCAACCTGATCTGTGGGTACTCGGAATGTAAAATGTGGTATTATGTGGTCTTTGTGTGAAGCTGGAGGCAGTGCAGAGCTTCACTTGGTGGCTCAAGCTCATGAGAACCTCATACTTAGGTTGAAAGGCTCAAGGTGCACGTTCAGATCCAGCATGCGACCCAAGGAGAGTTTCACACTAACATTGTATGCCACGCAGCTGGAATAGGCTGCTCATCTTGAGGGGCTGCAGAAATTGTTTCTCAATAGCTCACAGGTTATTTTTGAAACTAAATCCATTTAATTTTTTTAATGGCATAGGCAGCAATTGACATTGTAGAACATTGTGGACTTGCAATATAGTACGAGCTAGCTTTTAGTATATTAAATAGCTCATTTTAACTGCGTCTTAAAATGGAATCCTTTTGCATCTTTCATTTGAAGTTCATTACATAAGAAACAACCATAAACCATGACCTTAGTTCTTGGCCCTAGTGGAAAGCATGTTGAATAAATATCTCTCTTCATTGTGGTCCTTGGCAATCACAGGTTTAATTTAGTGAATTTAGAGTTGAAGTTTATTCCTGGGTGAGTCATAACAAAGGCTGTATGTTCCTCAAAGCCTTAAAACTTCACTAGAGAGGGGAAAAAAAAATAAATCCCAGATTAATATCTGATCCAAAGCATAGGAACCTTTCTGTTTACTGTATAGATTTTACAGTAGATCCAGTATAATGCCACAGGGAGAAATAACATGGTCAGATCAGGAGTGGTGAAGTAATAGAGACTGCAGTTAGGAAATTCCAGGTTTTCATCTCTTCAGTGCTTTGTTAAAATGTCAGTTGTTTTTCCAGTGAATTTTTTTTTTTTTTAGAATTTCAGTAATTTGTTGCTCCAGATCAAATCTGCAGACAAACGTCTAGCCCTGCTCGAATGGAATTGGCGTAAGCACTCAGCATTGATATTTTAGACTCAGTTTGCTATTCAGAGTTCAAGTTAAAAACAACAAAACCACAACAAAACCCACAACCCCCCCCCCCAAACAAATGAATCAAACAAAAACTAAAAACCCAACCCCACCTCAACAAACCTCTTCTTTAAGAATAACTTTGGTCCCACAAGGGCTCAGCAGCTGCTTTGAAGGAATATTACAACCACATCAGGTAAAACTACTACAGTCTAGGAATTTGTTGTTGGCAAAATTTATAAAAGCCACAATGCTTTAGCAGATTTCATCCCCTAGCTCTGCAGCCTCCTCCTCTCTGGGAAATGGAAGGCCACCAGAAGCTGATGGTGATGAAGCTGGCCAGGTTGCATTGTCAGACTCCCTACTATTGAGTCCTCGACTTAGAGTTTCCTTCCAATACCTTCGGGCTGTCTTCTCCTCTTGCTCTTCGCCTATACGTATTTTGTAGGGTCATTTGTTAAGTGAGGAGTTTAGGATCTCCTGTCTGCCCCACGGCACAGCAGGCTGCCATACTGCTGAACCAGCTGTTCTTTGCTGGGTTTTCCTCACCAAGATTAGATGAAGCTGCGTCCACTAAAAAGTTGATTCAGTTCAGTGATTGGCAGGAAGGTGAACAGGAGATTTGAAAGCTTCAGACTCTTTACTAAATCAGGCATGTTCTGCTTTTTACAAAATGAGCTTGCCCAGCTCTAGCAGGGATTAACATTTTTGTGATTCAGAAGATGATGTGTGGAAATAGGAACTCTTTATGCTGTTATTAACAGCTACCAGCACGAAGTAGATCAAGCTATTTTTTTCATTTAAAACGAAAACAACACTTACACTTGCAGTTTGACTTCAGGGAAGTAATTTCACTGTGTTCCGCTGTTAAAATATAAAATCAGAACCAAACAACTACCTGAGTGGTGTAAAACGGCCAGCGTTTACTTTACATCTTCTATGAGTTAAGTACCACTGGTGAATCTCTAATAATCTGTTCTCCATTAAATACCAACAATTCAATGAATTCCAAGGTTTGTCCCCTGATCTAGCAGCAGTATTTTTATAGAAATATAAATGTATATTACTAATGTTCATAAGGGAAGGCTAAAGAGGTGCTGCTTGGTCTAAACAACCAGTGACAAACATGCTTCTCCTTCTCTCTCTCCTCTTTCCCACATCCAGCATGTCATGCTCCTTGTAAGATCTCCACTTCTAGGGCAGAAACGTAATGCCCACCTGCAGTAACTTTGGCAGAGATCACACTGAAGTGATGAAGCTCCCCCAAGCACACAGCCCAAGAGTAAGCATATTTTCAGTCTATCAACCTCCTCTTTTACAGCATCCTGAAGTCCATGTGGGGACCAAAGGGATCTCACCTCTGCTGAGTAAAGAGGCTTCAAGATGCTGTTGATTCCATATGGACATAAAGGTAAGCATCATCTAGGCACTGCTTTTTGTGTTGCTCTTTTGGTTCTTATGATTTCTAGGAGAGACAAGGAGGGATATGTCCTCAAGCAGTAGCCCTCCCAGTAAGGCAGATCTCCTTGTACCACTTGTCCTCTCTGCCGTTTATTTCTTTTCTGCTTAAAATACCCACACTCCTCTCTCCAGTGTATTTTTATGTTTAGAAGGTGATATTTTTTGTGCTTTATATGTGGTCATTTTGTCTCTGAATGGATGCAAGATAATACGTATAAGAACATCTGGTTTTGTTCTTTTGCTTACATTTATTACTTAAGCACCACTGGGCACGGTTTTCTTTGAAAGGCTTATGCAAGGTGTCCTTCAAGGTCTTTCAGGCCCTAATCTTGAAAATGCTCTGGTGGACTTGCCCTCGGAATGTTTCATTGCTCTCCCTTCCACATGACCATCACTCATGTGGACAAGGTTTCCTTGTTTCTCTGAGTTGCCTTGGTCTTCAAGAAAGATAGAACAGGTAGTGGTGGGAATTAGAGGTTGCAATATTTGCAAATGAGTAACCAAGGAATTCTGGCACCCGATGTTTGAGGAAAAATTGTGAGCATTACTTAAACAATGAGTTCTCTGATAGAAAGGGACTCTGGTTAAGTTTTGCTATGGGCACAACTTTTGAGCCTCAGTTAAATTTTATTATCTGAAACTGCTTTGATGTAATCGCTGAGAAAATCCAGGGAAGACTCTGGTGACACAAAGCCGAGGAAATATATCACCGAAATGAGAACATCAAGACTTCCGTTTAGTCTGAAATGCCACCCAAAGATGCTTTTCCAAAGTCTTTCTGGTTCTCTCTTGGAAGCCTTACAAGCATTTTGTTTCCCCTCGGGACTTCTAGAATTTCCCTGTTTAGACTGGAGGCTCTCTGAAGCGGAGGCTGTTTTGATAAGCTGTGTGTACAGCACCTTACACAATGGACCTCTGATCACAGCCTGCATCTCCGTGTTACGGCAATGCAAATAAATACACGAACAACTGTCCTTGAACGGGAAGGAAAATAAAAACTGGATTCCCCAGGGGACCGTGGCATATATGGTAACCAGTCTCCTATCATAACGTTGTATTTATTGAAGTCCAAGATTTTAGTAGATGTTCAGCCGTCTTGGTGTGGCAGAAGGACTCTCCCATTTTGTCCTATATCCTTGTGCTGAATTTCTTGCTTGTTCGCTTTTTATCCTGTTGTGCCTGACGCTAGGGGAGGCTTTGTTTCACTCACATTTGTAGCCGTCACTTTGATCTGCAATGGGAAAGCTCAAGATTGGCTTTTCTGCCCACAGGGAAACAGATGAGATCAGAATATACCAGTTTAAAAAAAACTCATTGGATTGGCTCTGGAAGAAATAGTTCTTGTTCCTTAGTTAATTGCAAATTACGTCTTTATTTTTAACAAAACCACTATGTTTTCTGTACATGATTATTCGGTCGTGAAGGCTGGAGGCTGATTTCCTTTTATTCCTGACACACGTGAAGTTATTTATTCCTTGCAAATAAGATAAAGATGGTTGTTTCCAAAGACTTTCATTTACTGAAGGTTTTTGCACTCTCTTGTTTTCTAACGCTGCTTTGTCCTGGTGTTTGTGAACAAAACTACCACTCTTGACAAGTGCTTCCAAAAATGTACATAGTGTGTAGAGCAGAGTAGTACAATATCAGGCTGGGTGTGGGTAACAAAAGATTCCGGTTCCTTGCAGTCCAGCAAGCACCGTGTGATTGAACTGGTGATCGTGATTAAGCCAATCTCAGACCAGCTTCCCTCTTTGCTAACAAGGGATTTACCCAAGGGCATTCTGGAGAATCTGTGAGAGGAACACCAGAGGAGCTGGTGAAGGACATGCCACTTGTGTCAGTGTCTCCTGACCGGGGGCAGAAGCACCAGCAACTCTGCTTTGCCCTTGATGTTCAGCCTTTGGAGCAAGCTGTGCTCCATCGCCTGCTCCGGGATCTCGCAATCACCCAGAAAGGGAGGGCTCCAGTGGGGCTCTCTCTCTGAATTCCTGAGTCTTCTGGTGGTTGGGTTTAAAAAAGTCTGGATAAAAGTCTGAGTGTACTTGAAATGCTCTTGGTGAGAACTGCAAGTGGGTCTGGCTAACTTGTGAGGAAATAACGCGTGGTGGCTCAGCTGTATCTGCTGCCCACCCTGCTGCCCCTGGCCAGACCCGCGAAGACATCCCTGCATCTGCTTGTTTGCCCTAGAAGTGGAGGGAAAAGCCTGCCCATATTCCTCCCCAATTACACTGGGACCGTTCAGGGGCACCTGGATAGGTGCAAATAGCTGGAGGAGGATCTTCCTCATCGCCAGCCTTCCTCTTCCAGGTATTTCACCCTCGCCTCCCCACATGAAACGCACCGTTCGCAGGGGTAGAGAAAGTTCTAGGGGCTATAAGGACTTAGCAGGTGCTGGAAAGAGTTTTACTGGGATGCTCATTTAAAGTTGAAAACAAATTTTCTTTGCCCTTTTTTATGCCCTGTTTGTGCTTGTTTGCCACCAGTGTTCGTGTTGGTGCAATTTGGGGCTGGGGGGTATAGGAGTGGTCACAGAATATTAATTAAGGTGGAGTATTTGCGGCAAGGCTTTTCATTAGCACCAGAGAAGTGACTGATTATAAGAGAGAACCTTAAGGCATCGTGAAAGCAAAACAAAACAGTTGTGTCCAGTCAGAACAACTCCAGTTGTGAATCTGGCTTATAACAATCTTTACAAAGCATTCAGTCATTATTAACAAAATGATGTAATAGATAATTTCACATGAATAAATATGAGAACTCCCAAGTGGTGGCTGCCAACAATAATAACTTTTCTTTCCTATTCTTTCATCAAATATTATCACATTGCACATTAGCGAGCTGTTGAGGCAGCCTGGGATTACGAATGGGAGAACAACTTCTTTATCCCATTCTAGGAGGGGGGGGGGAAAAATCCCTAATTCCCTTTGTAATCTGTGGACTCTATAATGGAAAATGGTTGGAGTTCTCTGAAATGGTACCTTTCTGTCGTCTTTCTCCCAAAGCACGTGCCAAGCATTTAGGTTTTTATTGTGTTTGGAAACTACAGAACATAGCCGTATGACTTATTCAGAATAAGAAATGCGTCATTTGTCTTTGGAAGAAAGCTGTAGTTGCTGCAAACTTTGTCTTGAACAAACATTGTGAAATTTCGTTTTGGGCAACAATTCAAGAATACCCCAAAACTCGGCTCATAAGGGGGAGATTCCTCTACTTGTGCAGCAGCTTCTGGACTGATACAGTTTCTCTCAAGAATGGAGGGTATTTTCAAAGGTAGCTTTACAAAATCTGTCTCAAAACTCCAAATGTTCTATTTCTAAAATCCAAAAAGCAACTAAACCAGCTGTTAAGGAGTACGCTTGGCAGGTACGGGCGAGCTAGATGGTAACGTGACATTCATATGAACTTCCTGTAGATAATTCAGCCTTACAGCAAATCCTGTAATTCTCTCCTCTTATCCATCTCAAATATTGCAATTATTGCAAATATGGCTTGGGTATTTCACGAGGCATTAATCAACTTTATCAGATATTTGGCCTCAGAAATTATTTTGTAATGTTATTTACTTTGTTACTCAGAGATGAGTTATTACAGAACAGTGATGTTGGTCATGGGAAAAGGCTGAAAGGAGGTAAAAGGCTTTCTCCTTTGCATCAGGTAGCAATAGTAGAACGCCTATGTGGCTAGGTGAGCACTTTCAGAGGTAGCTGTGCCTGCTCAGTGCTCTCAGATGGTGAATAACGGTCTCATGCTCTGCTGCTCCGTTTGGGTTTCCATCCAACTCCACTTTCCTAGGCTTGCCAAAGCCAGCACGCCTGCAAGGCCTAACCTCATTGGGAAGAGGAGAGCTCATCAGCTGAACTGGAAGCTGATGCAGGACAAATCTCAACAGAGCAAATCCTAATGGATGAGGTCTCTGCCCTGGTTGCACCTGCCAGGCTGCTTGATCCAATTTAGCGAAGTTGTCCACGTGCCACACTGTTGATGATGGACTTCTTCATTCTTTTTCTTGCTGCTTTTCCATTTCCAAATCGTGTTTTATTTCCAGATTGTCTTTGGCTGCTTCTTACCACGAGCCTCTCTAGGCCATCAGATGTTTAGATAAGTTCTCCATGCAGTATTGCTGAAATTTCAGTCCCCTGAGAAACTTCTGCGAGGGATGATCGCGAGCCAATTACCTAAACTAGATTTTTTCAGGGCAGGTAATCACTGCAGGGCCAACTTCAAAAACAACAACACAAAAATAATCCCACTTTAAACTGGTAATCCCTGCCCCAATCATATCCAGGCTTGTGACACGCTGTTGTGGTAAACTAGATCAGCAGCTGTCGCTTTCACCCTCGGTTCTTGTAAATTAATCCTCCTTGAAAGAAACCTGCCTAAGTGAAAACATTCGTTTCTACATCTGGGCATTCTGCTGCAGGTGTAGGGAGAAGGGGTAGCAGGAGGGGTGTGCAAGCCAAATTTGGAAGCCTGATTCAAGAGGAAATAGTGAGCAAAGCTGAGTGAATAGGGCCAGCACTGGATTCGCAGGCTGCTGCGCACAGGGAGGCCAGAACCACTTGGTGACTTTCTAGTCTGAACTCCAGAATAAAATAAAATGTCACCTGGGGATTTCCTGCAGGCAGCTCACTAATTTGCAATTGTGTAAGAGCCTTTTAATCTAAACCACTGTTTAGCTAAACCTTCAGGTATAAAATCGGAATTTGGTCTTCCGTTCCAGTCTCTGACTCACCAAGCTGTGGCAATCACAAGTCCCTAATCTTTGAAAAGGTAAAAATCCATCTTGGCATTTGTGTGCTGGCGCGGTGGCACTGCAGCCCCGGGAGCATCACGGTGCCTACCTGCTCCTCTCACCTCTCCTGAAAAGCTTGAGCAGCAGACCCCAAGAAGGGCTTCAGACCTGCAGGTTTCAGAGGTAGTGAGGTGCCTAAATGGAATTTAGGATCCTACGTAGCTTTTATCACAGGGTTTTTTTTATCACAGGCACTTTGCCGCTATCTTGTAATGACTTGTTAAATTTCTATCCTTCTTCTAATGGGTGAAATTGGGCCTTAATGCTAAATACCAATTTCCACAAGAAATATTTTTTTTTTCTTTTGAAGTTTCCCAGTTGGAAAGTTGAAAATGAATGCATAAAACGGAACGGACATAGGTTGTTATAATAAAAATGGACACCAATCCAAGCCAGTTTTGGTGAGGGTTTTTTTTTTATTTTTACCTGGAAACTTCTAAACTTTCCAGCTGCTCCCTCCAGCAGTTGTGTGTTGTAGCAATCAAGAGCTGACAGCTGAAATTGGATGAAGCTGCTAGCTGTTCCCAGCTGGAAGAGCAGTATCAGGTATTCTGAGAGCTTGAAAGGGTGATGCTTCCTTACAACAGAAAGGTATAACAGAGAGAACCAAAAGAGAATGAGAGATTTCTCCCCCCACTTTGATGGAAAGTTAGTTCCCCACGTCTGGAGGGAGCAGAGCTCAGGTAAACCTGCCAGACCCTTATGTCATCTTGGAAAATTTCTTGTTCCCATTCTCTGCTTTCTGAATTGGAAGTTGTTCAGGTACGCTATTCCCAAACGCACAAAGCTGTGTTATTTTCATGTGTGATTAATGCAAATTGTGATATATATTTTCCACTTCTTGCCTTTTGGATTCATTGTTCCATAGTGATCTGATCACCCCCGTTGAGAAGCGTTTGATGTGTAGCTCTATGTTGGGGCACCCACATGGTTATAGGCCAAAAGGTGGTAGCACTGGCTCAGAAAGCGTCTCTTCCCAGGAGAGTCAGGATTCAACAAGTCATCTGATTGTCCTCCCCTCAGAAGAGAAAGAAGTTCCAGTGTCTCAGTTGGGCTGGATACAGCCAAGAGTGGAGGGCCCTTCAGGTCCGAGTGCGTTCTCTCTCAAGGGGCTCCGGACACTGCGCGGCGCGCGGTGGACCGGGCGCTGTTGCACTGGCCGTGGGGAGAGTGCAGCTGATTACCCATCAAAAGGCACGTGGCAGTTACTGCTGCTCTTCTCACTGCCTCCAGCCTCCTCCTCCCTTGCAAATTGCCTCTGAAGATCACCCGAGGAATGTTGTGGCTGGGTTTTGGGTTGGGTGGGGTTTTTTGTTTGTTTATTTGGGTTTTATTTTCTGTAAACAAGGTAACTTAAGACACTCATACAGAGGAAGGGTTAGACAGGCTCATCCACAGCATCTTCCCTCTGCTGCTCTGAATTGGTTTACCCTAAATAATTACGATATATCTTTCTTTGAATACCAGCAGTAGCCAAGAAATGGTAACCCTGGTAACTTCATCTAGCTCAATATTTTGGTTGGGTCTTTTCTTTCTTTTTTTTCTTTCTTTTTTTTTCTTCTTTTTCCCCAGCTTAAAAAAAATATCTTGACATGTTGAAACACAGAAGAGGTGACTGTACAGCAGAGCCCAAGGCTAACCTTCGTAGGCAAGCATTAGTTTAATCATGGAGAGACAGATTTGGGGGGGGAAATAAATTGAATCTGTGTTTTATTTGTTATTTCATTTTGTTTTTAGAAGAAGGTTTCAGGCAAAAAGATAATGACAGCAATTTATTCAATGTATCCAGTGAAATGTTTCAGATCGTATTAATAGACTGAAAGTGACGTTTACATGTGTAGCTGGATGTATAGTTTCCTACGGAGACAAGCTCGTTAGGCCAGGATTGCGTGTCACTAGTTACTCTCCACCGAGGTGCAGGCTCCCGAGATGGGTATTGCGAAAGCACGGGGCTTGCATAATTGATATTGTGGGCTGGAATTTCTTCAACAAACTGCCTCTTCCTTGGGGTAAGAGGGGACAGACAAGCTCTGCTTTGTCAAGGCCAGAGTAACTTTTGTGAAACCTTCACATTTGATTTATTTCTTAGTCGGAGAATGTTTTGGAAGAATTCTGAGGTCATCAAAATGACCCATTATTTTTTTTTTTTTCAGGAAATAATTTAATTGTCAATTTAAATTGACCTGCCTCCTACCTAAACCACCGACAGAACAAAAATTCAGAACTGAAATGAGGAAATACAGCTATTTTGATTGACTGGGGGGGTATGTGTTAGATTTTTTTTTCCCCCCCTTTTTATTATTTTATTTTTATTTTTGGCTTGCCGATTCAGAAAACTATCGAGGTTCTTTTCCCACACTCTGAAACAGGATAACTTTTCCTAACTTTCGTCATTTTTTAGGAGAATGGTTTTCCTGGACTCTCTGCAGTCAGGGCAGAAAACTTGTTTTCCATATGTAGTAATGCAATGTATGTCAAGTATGCATGTCTTTCACAACATAGCCCACTCTGGCATGTGGCCAACGTGTAGATACCCATCAGAGATGAGCCTGGGAAGAAATAGATGAGGAAATTTTATGCAGTCTCACATTTCTTGTTACTTTATTCCTACATTAACTGAAGATGGAGTTGTCCAATCAGCGTCTGGAAAGGTATAGTCGCGTTCCCGTCAAGGGTTGCACTGTACTAACCTGTACAGCTCTTCTAGGACTTGGCAAAGAGCTGGAGCTGTCTATGTTTAGCTGAACCCCATAAAATGTCTACATTTGCATAGCCAGACACACACACCAGTGGTACTTGCACAACAGCTCCCAGCTGTGTGCTCGGGCAGCCTGCGCACCAGCAAATGCCCCAGTAACCTCCGCTTGCTGGTGCAATACGTAGGAAACCCTGAATACTGAAATTCAGTGCTACAGCTGGTCTGGAAAAGCTCCTGGAAGTGCATGTGTAAGCCCCACTGGACTGCTGCAGCAGGTCTTTGGAACTGGTGCAAAGACTGTTCCTCACAATGTACAGTTGAAAATCCGGGTGTTTCCAATTAGCACTGATCTCTGGAACAACAGGTTTTCTCCCATGTCCTTTCCAGCCAGAATTACAAATGCAAGTGACTGTGAAGACCATAAACAGTTCTGAAGCAGGCTGACCCGCAAGATGATGTTGTGGTGCTGGTGCCTGTGGCCACTCTTGCTGGCAGCTCACTGCCGTCCCGCGTACGCCAGTGTAAAGCCAGGCAACACACTTCTTGGCCATGTTATCCAGGCGCACATTCTGCTGTGCTGTCCAGACACCTAAATGCACGTCCTTTCCCTCTGCTCCTGTCTTTGGGGTGGGAATCCAGGTGCATAGGCCAGGAGGGAGCAGCAGATGATGGACTATAGCTGTGGGATGCTCCAAGAGAATCCCCTGGCTCACAGCGTAGCTGCAGACTCAACTAATTCTGCCTTTTTTTTTTTTTTTTTTTCCTCTCTGTTCCAACTGGCTGTTTTTACAGCAGGAAATCTTTGTTGTCACATTCCAAGTGGAGATTATTCTGCTTTGGACTACTAAATATTACTCTTACTACTTTTATTTTGGTTCTCAAGGCTCTGTGTAACCTCTCACATTTCCTTTAGGTTGGTGAGAGCTCTCAGGTTTCCCTTCCAGCATCGCACACTCCTGCTTCCCCTTGTGCCAGCTCCTTACCTGCCTTATAGCTCTGCTAATCCTTGTTTAAAACAGCAAGCGCCTACATGTCATTAGATCAGATGCCTTAGAGGACTTGACACAAATCTGCCACATTGCTGAAGTCAAAAATACCAGTTCTCAGAGAAAGATTAGCGGTCAGTCTGCCATGGCCCCATTTGAAACAAGCCAAGCTCCATTTAATGCTGTTTTCTGTCTACTTCCATGTGTTTGCATACAGCAGCAGTCAGACTGACAGGTCTGTAATGGCCATCAAAGACCTTCTTACATTTTTCTTAGCTGTAGAAAAGTAGAAAGAAGGTCTGCTCTTCTCCACTCATGTGGCACTGCTTTGCTCCTCAGACACACAGTATGGTAGAGGTATTTAGAAGAGGAAAAATCTTGAATAGCTCAAATCCTGCAGGAGTTCTCTGTGTGAACTTCCAAAGGATTCAGGAGGAGTCTGTTGTGCAAACCCTTTACAGGATGAGGTTTGTCCTAAAGAGCTGGTGAAGCTGGCAACTGCACCAACGTGGTCCTCAGTACAATAAGAATTCTCTGTGCAAAGGCAGCAAGCATTTGTCTGTCCATGTTTGTTTTAAAAGCACATGATATAGAGGGATTTAGAAGTTGGGGAGTGTTATTAGCTCTGATCTCATTATCTGTAGGTTGCATTCTATATCCTCCAAGTGGAAATAATGTGCCTTTAATAGCTGACTAAGCAAACACTATTAGAGAGTATCGAATAGAAGTTAAAGAAGAAAGCCAAGGAGGAGTTATTGTAATTAATTTTCAGTACTCAGAGACTGATGTGGGATTTACTTGGTACAGAAGTGTGAGAGCGTTAATGAGGAAAAGTCGTGGGCAGCATGGTGACCCAGGCAGTGGGTGCTGGGGGGGCAGCCTGGACCCCTGGGCACTGGAATATTCACAGTATTAACCAGCAGCAAAGTGGACGGGGATTGCAGTGGAACTTGAGTTCATTGCTGCTGGTGATGCTGCAGATCCAATCAGCATTTATTTGACTAAAGGATGTTCGATATGACAAACTGGGCTCTAATTATAATGTGCTGAAAGAGCTGATGGAAAATTTGTCTGCTTTCTGCTTGCAGTTTAGCTGGAGGCATTGGAAAAGAAATCCAGGGGGTGGAAAGAATTTCTTCAGTTGCAGTAGTGGTTCATACGTGTTCTTCAGAAACTTCCTTGTCATTCCTCGGTGTCTCAGGCCCTGTCCTGGCACGGCACAGCAACGTGTATTTGACCTCGACGATACAATGAGTCCCAGTGAGGTCAGAGGTGCACCTGGAAGCAAGTGCACATTGTGCGTGCTGTGGCTGGGTTTGGAGCCAGGCAGGTTACAGGTTTAGACTTTGGATTCAGCTTTTTCAAATCACGTGTCAAGCAAACCCATATCAGATTGTGTCCTTTTAACTTCTCTCTCTCTGTCCGTGGGTTTTTTAGGTGGCAGAATTTCCCATTTTTGTTTTGCTTTGTGGGTTTGTTTTTTTTTTTCCCCTCTTTTTCCTCTGAGCCACACTTTACCACCAATGCACATGGAGTTTGTTGTCCTCTTTGAGTTCTCCATTACTCTTCATGCTTGTCAGGGTTTTTTTTAAGCTTTTTCTAGCCTCCCTGTGCTCTGATTGCTTTGTTGAGGGAGTCTTCTCTCTTTTAACATTCCTTCCAGGCTAGTGCTGATAATGTGTATAACTTAGAGATTATTTTCTCTGGTAGGTCATAAATTGCATCCTTGTTCTTCTAGGATTCAGTCCTGCAGCATCCTGAGCAGTACTCAGGAGGGCACACAAGAGCGTGCTGTAGGAAGAAGTTGTGTTGGTTTCTACAGGGCTCTTCTCATGGTGAAGCCAAACACCTGCACGGGTCCCTCGCTGTCTGGTCCGCTGGGAATGGCCTTGACTGGTCAGCGAGTGCGGAGCTTGAGGCTTGGGAGCCAGGCACCGCCACTGTGCCTCTCTCCAGCAGAAGGTTTTCCCCTTCAGAGTGGACCTTGAGGTGCCCTTGATAGCGCTGAGCATGGCATAGTCACTCCCCCAAAAGTCTCTCCCGAGCTGCTGTCCCCAGATATGGGCACTGAGCGCTCGAGAGCGCAGCCAAAGCGCTCTCCCGGGAGGCTCCGAGGTCCTGCCGACGCAGGCGGTGCTGCGGAGGGAGGACGGGGAGAAGGTGGGTCGCTGAGCTGGAGGGCAGGAAGAGGGAAGGGGTTGGAGATACAGGCTGAGCCAGAAAAATGTGGGTACTTTCCATCAGAAAGCTGGCATCTCACCAGACGCTCCTCGGGCCTGCTTGGAGAGGATATGGCTGTTTCCATTCTTGCTGCAGGGCTCTTTGGCTCCCAGGTATTGCTAGATCGTTTCCAGAGCTGTTATTGCAAAGTAATATTCACATGAACTGATCTGAGAGGTAGAAAAAAAATCCCCCTTCAGCTGGGTACGTGACCCACGGTGAAGATTAATCAGCTTTGTAAGGTATATTTTGTATCCTACTGTTTCTAATAAATAAATGAAGTGTCATATAAAAATTTAGGCATTTAAAAAGACCCTCTGGGTAGGTTTTTTTTTTTTTTCAATATTCCTTCTATTTATAGCTTTTTGTGAGGAATGGCCACTGTTTAGCCAAACATTCAGTA
>JAAGNO010013954.1:11971-77533 GCA_033439905.1 Ceryle rudis | reverse complement strand
CCATTCTGCCTTTGATCCCAATCTGTGTGTTCCTGAATCTGGTACCAGAATCCAGCTCCTGAACACAGCTCCTGTCTGCTGCTGGGCCCAGACTGGGATTCTCCTGGTGCCTGCTCCGCAGCATCAGTGGTGATGGTGACATAATTACCATGGGGGTGGGGGGGTTGGGTTTGATACTGGTCTTGTATATATTTGTATATATTCCACTTTTTTATTATTTTCATTAAAGCTGTTCTAGTTTCCTTTTCTAATGGATAATTCTTTCTCCCATATCCCCTTTGGGGAGGGAGGGGTGTTAACAGAGAGCATCCGTTATAGGTCTAAGGGACCACCCTGACCCTAAACAGTGACAGAGTGTCAGGTTATATTGTACAAAGAGTACATATTTGTAGGGAAGAATTGTATATGACCTGAAAGTGGTGTGGGAAAAAATAAACACCAGGATTTGACAACTTGCAAGGGTATGCAGGAGGGACAGGATCAGTAACAGTTGGTCTTTGCACTGATGAGCTGGTGGTGGGAGCCGTATCTAGGTATGTTAGGGCTGAAATACAGCTACTATGCACAGATAGAAAGAGGCAAAAAAAAGTATGTCTAATGGTCTTTGCTTTATCTTTTCTTCTTCCACTCAACCCCTATATTTCCCATATACAATTAAAAGAAAAAAAATCCCTATTAAACTAATCAATAGAGAAGTAATACTGCTATGACTAGACCCCCAGATCACCAAACATTACACAGGGACACAGAGACAGTGAATGGAAACTTCTGTGTCTTCCACAACACCTTACACTGGGAGGGAAAAGACCCAGCTCCACTAACAGAGAGAGTCTCTGGACACACTCAACTTTCTGTTTCTTTAAACAGGGACCTCTGTAATCATAAAAGCGGTCTCTTTCTGCCTTGCAATCATGCAGGGTCAGATGAGGATTTCTTGCTTATAGCCATTAGTACTTTCTTACTTCAAGGACTTCTAGAGAAAACTGTAGGTAGGTTGAAAGCAAGATACTTGAGAGTCCTATGCATCACTATGACTTAGCCTACAAACTAAACAGAAAACACTGCAAAGGGAAAAATAAAGAATTAAAAATCAAAACTTTATGTTTTATGCAGGCAAGTATATTTTTTTATAAAGCCCTTTCCCCACCTCTATTCCTTCATTAACCTTTATTCTTTCTTTATTAGCAGTCTTGGCACCATGACTCTGAACCAAGCCCAGCAGGCTGCCCAGGCAATGACATTTCAGAGTCCGTTTCATTTAATACTATCTTGAGTTTTTGTCATTCACGGGAGGAAAAAAGCTGGCCAGGTCCTTTTGTACTTTAGAGAGGGAGCTGAACGCAAAAGGTAGTAGGAGGTGGGAGGGAGGCAGGGATGTAGAGAACTTGATTAGAAAGAGAAAACAGACTGAAAAATATTCCATTGACATTTTGATAAGCTAGAAAGCAGACATCCCATTTTAGGCAAAACATTAGATTATATCTGTTTTCTCTCTAATCAACAGTCCCGGTGTAGAGACTATAGGAAAGTAAGTTAGAAGGTTTCTTTCAGTTCATCCCTTTACCCCAAGACTAGATTGATCTTTGAATGCCATCCTTTTACTGGTCTGTCTGTACAATGGCTGGTTCTTACTGGTGAACCTACCATGAAGAATAACATGTAATCTCTGGCTTGGGGTTTTGCCTGCTCTGATAGAAATAACTCTACAGTAATACATATTACATTTCTGTTTCAGAAACATGAAGCTGTTCCCAAGTAAGAACCCCATACTGCAAATGAGACAATCCCTGGTGCTTGCAGTTTACAGTCAAGACTAGGGAGAAAAGGCCGAGTGAAAAACAGGAGTCTAGTCTTCACCAAAGGGCTTACCTCAGGTATATAAATTTCACAACTTCACGTGAACAAGCAAGAAATCTGTGGCAAAGTCAAGAATTCAATTCAGATCTCACCAAGTTCTGGGACAGTGACTTCCTTAATATCGGTGTATAAATAATAAAAAGCCTGGTGTAGGGACATTTCATACAGAGATTAAATCAGAGCGATTATGGCTGGAAATACATCTATGAAGAAAAACTGTGGTGCCTGTTGTCTGCAACATGAAAAATGCTGACTATATTTTAAAATATTAAGATAATTAAGTTAATTTACACCTCCATTATGTCCTATAGACTCACTACAGTTGTCACGGTGTAGGGTCAGGGCAGCCTGCTAGACCTGTAACAGACGCTCTCTGTTAACTCCCAACGTTCCCCAAAGGGGAAGAGAGAGGGGATAAGGGAGAGACACTTAGTGATTAGAAAAGGAAACTAGAACAGCTTTAATGAAAACAAAAAGAATAATAATAAAAATGGAATATGTACAAATATATAAAAAAACAGTATGGAACCCAACCCCCCTGATGGTAATTACATCACCGTCACTAGTGCTGTGGAGCAGACACCGGGGAAAGTCCCAGTCTGGGCCCAGCAGCAGATGAGAACTGTGTGCAGAAGCTGGATTCTAGAACTGGATTCAGGAACAAACAGATCAGGATCGAAGGTAGAATGGACAGACTCCTCCTCGGATGCCAGTCATTGAAGAAGTGAGGAAGAAACTGGAAGAGGATCTGAACCGAGCAGGGCAAAGCAGGTCAAGACCCTCATGATCCCTCAGCTTTGTACTGCATATGATGTATATGGGCTGGAATACCTCATTAGTCAGTTCAGGGTCACCTGCCCTGTCCACTCCTCCTGGCAGGTGCAGCCTTTTACTTTCTGCACATCCCAACATGGTACACAAGATCCAGCCGTGGCCTTGCTCTGCACACCAGTCCTTGGTAGTAAGTCTAACCATGGGGTGTTCTCAGTGCCAGCAGCAGACACTGTCTGTGAAAACAGGCTGCTAACTTCAAACAGTGCAGTTAGAAGAACTGAACTAAAAAGCAAAATCAGCGAACAGAATTAGTTCTGTTTTCACTCAAGCCACGACAACAGTAAAGAGAAAGAAAAAGAGAGGAGGGGAAAAAAAAAAAGAAGATTCATTCATTCAAACAGAATAACAGAAAAGGACTTATTCTCTCTAAGGGCTCTATTTAAACTCACTAGGTCTCAGTTAAAAGAATACAAACATATGTGATGATGAAGCCAAGGTGGAAGAGACAGTCAACAATAAGATCAAAATAAAAAAAAAAAAAGTGGTGAAAATAAGCATCTAGATAAAAATACACATATCTATATATAAGCATTTAGATCTATAAGCATTTAGATAAAAAATATGTTAATACCAACAGACAGAAACTTGCAAGGTTGAATTTTAAGAAGTCATTCATATAATACATCTTTCCAAGACTGAGTAGCAGTTATGTCATTTTCCACATGTGCACTATAAATGCAAAATTATTGCTTTTAACAGAACTGTGTTGCAGTGCATGTTTTAATTTTCATTGAGAGTCCAGTAGTAGGGCTGGTTTTTCCCTTTCTTCCATAACAGAATTGCTTAAGCAGACACAAGTTAAGCTCAGTTGTTTTGATTAGCAAAAGCCACTGCCTTCAGTGCTAACTAATTGCTTTCTTGTAACGCTGAGAAGGAAGTATATCTCTTTGTACGTAAGGGTTCTAGCTTAATTAATGCTCCCTATGTTTTCAGAAAATACTATGGAAATAAGATATTTTCCATCTATACAATGTACATATATTTGATAAATTATAAGCAGTTTAGACATAAGAAAGGTTTCTGTAGCACTGACCCAGAACAGAATCAACCTATGAGAAGATTTGCTGCATGGTATATCTGCAAGAAATGAGACAAAACATAGGCTAAGACTTTTAAAAGGGAGCCTTAGTAAACTGTTCAATTTATATGCCTGCTACATAGGTACTATTTTCCAAAGATTTTCAGGAACTGCTGAATGATAGCTGCGACAGGCCCATTAGGAAGATAAACAGATATGTCTTTAACTGCTCTGACAATGAGTACAATTAACTGCCTTGAGAAAAGGAAAGAGAATTCTTACTTTGATAACATTGTTTATTGAGCCTGGGTCGATGCAGCCTCAGAAATCCCTGACTAGTATGTTGACTCAAAGACTCGGTCTGCATTTAATATATTGGAAATGGAGAATGCTAACATTGAATTATTCTAATTTCTTGTTTATTTCCCATGGCATTTCAATAGTATTGTCTAGAGTAAAAAATAATAGCCTCTAAGGTTAGGTATGAACTGATGGCCCTGGGAACAAGCACCTCTAGGCTGAAGACTCTCAACATGCACCACAGCTACCAGTGGTCACTCAGTGCAAGGTCCAGTACTGCATCAGTCTTTGCTGTGCCTTATTTCTGGGGGACAAATTCTGTATGTGAACCTGAAAGGTGTTGAAATAAACAGGTCCCAGTTCTGAAAAACTTAAGTACCAGTCTGCACCTGTTTAATTTAGATGCAAGAAGACAAGCAGTCTGGGTTTACACCGAGCATTGAGTAGGGAATAGCCTATTGACCCCACTCAATCTCAACCAGGATTTATTAAGTGAGAGGGCAGAGCTGGACGTAAGATTTTTCCACTGTTTGTTACCTGCATAAGAAAAAAAAAAAAAGAAAATAATGAATATGACACCTCATTGGTTAAAAGGTTTATATGACTGTATTAGAGGGAATTGTTCCTTCAGTGATTTTAATCTGCTTGAAGAAAAAATCATGGGCTCATCCTAAACTCTTTAAGCTCTCTATTTTATCTTGTCCTTCAAAGGATATTTCTTGTTATTTGCAGTCCACCAATAATCTTCCCTTGCAAAAGAAAGGATGACTGCACTTCTACCAAATGAGAAGCATTCTTCTCAGAGGGATAACAGATTTCATTCCCATCTTATCCTCAGAGAAATAACAGATTTAATTCTCATCTTCTTGAAAATTCAGAGATGGAAATACAGAATCACTTTTCCTGAGGGTTGTCAAACAGTGCAGTAAGGATGTAAGTGAAAAGCCACATCTCTTAATTGTCCTGAATGTGCCAGCTACACCTCCATTTTCTACTCTGATACCCAAGTTACAACCTTCTAGAAGCAATCTTGTGATAACATCTTCTCTTTTCCTGTGGGCCATGAAAGATACAGCATATACCAACAAACTGCTGAGCCAGTGCTTCAGAGGTAAACAGAAAGTCTACCAAAAGACACTTCATCCTGTGAGGCTATGATGATAACGCCAACTAGCAAGGTGGCCATAATTAGTGTATTGCTTCTTTATACTATCCTACTTTGTCTTTTTATTGTATTTTTCCTTCTTGTACTAGATTACATCTCCTCTAGGATGAATATCACCTGCTTACTCCTGTTTCAGCAGGACAGAAGCTGGTCCCCAGTGAGAACTTGGGACTATGAAGCTTCGGGAAGCAGCATATGTTTAGAGCCAACTGCTTTAGAAATGCTGTTTCAGTATAAATGAAGAACTGACAGCTGATACAGGGAGAAAAGCCTGGAAAAGCCATAAGAAACTTGGGAGGAATTCAAATGAAGAACCAGGACCAGCACACAGACCCTGACCCAAACTCTAGTAGCATTGACAATGATAGCTCCTGTCATCAGCAGTGTGCAGACAAAGAGTGCAGAAGACACACCTGGGTTCAGTAGGGCTGTGAAGCCTCTTAGAAATACTTCTTGTGGCAGGAAAGAAGCAAAAAAATCAACATCATTAACAAAAGATTAGGGGTTGCAGGATTTATACACAAACTCATACACAGGGGCACATTCCTTACTTTTCTTTGACAATATTATATTGCCTTTCATACATCAATAAGTCCCCCCTGTATACCTATAATCATTATTAATACAAGAATCTTTAAATAGACTGGAGCCTCTGCTGAGCTGTTAAGGCAGAAATAAGAATGGAAGCTCTTACTTTTGGTAGATAAATCAAACCACCCATTTGTAGGAAAAGGCACCTTCACTTTATATGAAGAGGACAATGAGAGAAAGGAGCATATGCAGGTTGTCTGAGAGCACAGAACATGCACACAGGATATGTTTAGCCCCATCTGAACACAAAATACTACTTAGCACTGCAGTACATAGGGTCTTTTCTCAATTTAAAACTACAGGACAAACAGGCTGAACTGTAAGATTCCACAGTGACAGTATGCTTGATCTGCAATACAGAACAAATAGAGAACCATGAAATAAATATTCCAATTACTAAGAGAAGCAAAAGGCAGTCTGAAAAGATAACTTTTCCTTAATGATTCTTCTCTGAGTGATTTTTGACTGTTGCCTAACTTGTAACGTAGAGCATCCTTTCCCTCAAACTTCCTATCATTAGGGAGAAAACCAGTTTTGTTCTCAAATTCCAAAACCAGGATGTCAGTTTCTTTCATTTCTCTTAGTTTCTAAACATGCCTACTTTTGTAAATATTTCATGGCTGGGTTTGAAGAAGCCTCTTCTAACTACACGCCAGCTCCCTGAGCCAGAGTTCTGTAAATCTTCCCCAACATACTTTTTATGCAAGGAAAATGCTAACACCAAAGGCTTGCATGTTACCAGTTTCTAGGAGAAAGATGAACATGTTTGGTCTCTTGTGTTGCTCCACCTAACTGAAAGGTAGAGACCAGCTGTGACAGTTTTCAAATGACATCTGCTTGTTCTTCTCTACAGCGGATGGGGCTAGAGGTCTGTTTTGTCAAGGCACATTGCCTTAGTTCCTCCAGCCTACTTCTCTGTCACTGCCTGTGCTTTGCATTTGAAGCACTAAGTCAAATTAAGTGTTGGTTTGCCATTTGTAAATCCTCTTAAAAGTGTTCAATCTGCAGCAGCAGCAAGGCATTTACCTGTCTTGATCTTGTGTGGGACAGTCTCCAAGCTGACAGACGGTGCCGTCTCATCCATCTGCTCTGTTGACAGCTCCTGGGAGGACAGTGCGTGGATGGAGTACTTCAGCCTATTAAGTAGCCAACAAAAAGCTGCATCAATTTATTTACTGCTTTAAGCATGTAAGAACCACAGAGATAGACCGAAGATTTCTCTAAATGCTACCCCATGGAAACACAGGAAGAGCACAATCAATGGGAACCCTTGGGAGCACTCTTCACAGGCTTCTCTATGACCCACCTGTTTATCCACTAACAATCCGCGTGTTTCTACAGTAAACAGAACATCAGTCTCTTATGGGACGTAAAACTAGAGACTCCTCTGGTGCATCTACAGAGCTGGCTACGTCCACCTCTCTGTTTTTCCAGAGATGCGTGAGGCACAAGTGATCGATTCAGCACAAGGAGTATGAGCTGACAAAGAAACCTCTGTTTCCAGAAAGATTCCCGCAGACAAAATCCTGCTTACAAAAGCCAAATAAAAAAATAAAAAATACACTCTGTAGAAACTTGTTGTGTGTGTGCCTAAGGATACAGAGTACTTCACCACGTGAAAACAATACTGGAGTTCATGGATATGTTTGCGTATATCAAGGTGTGATATCCCAGAGCCCCTGAGGCTAGAGTTCCTGCTCCAAAGTACAAAACCAATGACCCTTAGTGAATCTGTGGCTTCTAACTCACTTATAGAGATAGTCTTGAAAATTCAGTTGCCAGGACATGATATAAAACATATCATAAAGGTTTCAAAGAGTTATCTCCAAATCAGAAGTCAATACTTGTGCTACTCAAACTGCAGTTGATAGTTATAGAAATCCAGCTGCAAACAGTCTATTAAATAGAGAGGAAAGGAAAAGGAAATATGCTGGTTTGGATTCTGAAAGAATAGTTATTTATGTGAATTTGCACTCCAGTTATTATTTTAAAATATTTTTGTACACTTATCCCATAGCTACCGCTACTTGCTCTCTTCAGAGGTTTCAGTAAATTGAGCTCTTCCTGTAAAATATTAACTTTTTTGCTAACTCTAAAATAAGTAAATGAATGACAGAGCAATGTGTGTATGCTGGTAGGATACACTGTTGTTCATTTCCCCAAAGCAACCATGTATAAATCTAGCAGAGATGAAATAAATGAAATGGAAGGATGGATAGTGCTTACATCTATTGTAACTCATTTTCAAGTATCATTTTAGAAGCTGGGTTTCCAGGGAAATGAGCATCCTACCACAATACCAGGTCACTTTTCTTGTGTCAAAGGAATGTTTACTAAATATATATTTCTAAATAGAAATTATATAAGTGACAAAATAAATATAAGTACATTTTGTGCATATTATTTTAGGATCCAATGAAATTTAATAGTGCAGATTATAATCAACACAGAGATAGAAATTACTTCAGTAAATAAAATAAACTTAAAGCTTCCTGTGTAGAAAATTGCTCTCACCTAAAAATCACCCATTCCATCCAGAGACCATAGAGCAAAGCAAGTTACATCTCAAAAGATATTGCCGAGTACATCGCAGATGCTCCTGCGCAGAGCCGTGCTTTAAAACAGAAGCAGTAATAACTCTATAAATACCGTACAGGTATGCACAGCCTCACAGGGTGCCTTCCAGACCCATTTTGCTTACTGTCACAAAGAACTCTATTACAGGCAATCTATCTAGAGGTGTCTTCTATACAGAGTGAAAAGACAGCCTCAGCCCATCATTTACTAGGACACTTCTCTCCTTGGAGAAGAGCAACAAGACAACAGCCACTCTTAGGAAGAGGAAAATGCAACTGCCAAGAAAAGGAAATAAAAGGCAGAGATTATACCTCCAGTAAGATAATTCCTAGCAGGAGACTACTAGTAATAAAGAATTCAATGAAAGGTAGTTAGAACCTACATTGTGCAAACTCAGATTAAAATTTAACCAAATACATAATGAATAGAAAATGCAATCTGTGAATATTGTGGGTAACCCTATTTTCAGTTTCTGAGAAGAGTTTGGGTTACCTGGTGCTGATAGAAGCTTGAGATCTCTGTGTAGCCTTTGGCAAGAGGGAAGGGAAATAAATTCTTAAAAGCCAAACCTTGCTTATCTTCTCCTAAAAGACATCAGACATAATGGACTGAAAGCAAATATTATGGGGTGAGATACTGTGACCTCCAGTACACAGGAGATCTGACTAACCTGTCCTATCAGCCTTCTCCGGCCTTAACATCTGTGTGTGTATGAATTTGCCAATTTAGCAGTAACAATAACTCTCCTTTAAAAAGTCTCTGTGGAACACTTTAATTAGTTTGGTCTTATGGCTTGTCTAAAATGCTTCTGATAGCACAGCGTACACTAAAGCAGCATTATGAATGCCTAAAAAATATAAAAACTAATTATGGTAGCTGTGCAACGAGAGTAATGAGAAGCGAGTGTCACTGATAAAAAGTGAGATGGCAGGCTAACAAGCTGAACCTCTTTGGTTCAAAGGACTAGCGGAGGCCTAAACCAAACACCTGTGGCATTGCTTTGAGGAAGATCTGTGGGCTAGGAAATATGAACATAGAGCATCTTAAAAGGTAAGATAAGAACAGAATACATGGCTATGCTGATGATTAGAGCAGGTGCTAAGCATATGGATAAAATAAATAGCTAGTAAGAATGTACAAGACTGAAGATGATTGCTAAGAGAAATACACCCGATGTAGTGAATAAGAAATTACCTGCTGCAGGTAAGAGAAAGCTGTGTCTCCAATTCTTTGGATTCATGCTGCTGGACAGTCAGACATCACTGAATGCAACATGGTCGCTACCACTTAGTGGTTGGTGTTGTCTCTGAATAGTTATTATTCTGCCTGAGCAATTCCACTTGCTGAGTGGCCAGTGAGATGGAGCCACCGGTATCAAAGGCAGGGAAAAAGAAGTCAAAGCAGATATCCTTCAGTATTAACGAGAAGGAGGAACAGAGGGACACAACTGATGATTTTGCCTTCCTTTACTGTAAAGAACATACAGAGGGACACAACTGATGATTTTGCCTTCCTTTACTGTAAAGAACATACACTATCAAATCAGAGAATGCATCCACAGCTGCAACACACCCCCTTCTACACTGTCAGCATCTGACCTGCCCCTTTGCAGAAATTCTTGCCACCAGCCAGTGAAATACCAACACATTTTCTGTATTCCACTGGACTTTCCCAAGATCATCAATTGCTGAACAGTTAATACTCTGTGAGAAACAATAAAATCATAGGGTTAAATAATAAATTTAGGGTTCTACTGCAAACCAAAAGTACTGTAGAAGAAAGCAGTACTGCATTATACAAATAATGGAAACAGCATAGCATAGCAATGTTCCCACCATACTGCTTTAACCATCACATCATAGCAAACTGTGTGACTGTACATCTGGGCATAAGACACCACACAGCTTTACCCTCTTCTCTGCCCTTGTATTGCTTATGTGGGGAGAGATAAGTGAGGGGAACTCTTTTTTATGTACATTCAGCACAGGGAAGAAGGGAATGAAAAGTGCTTGAGCTATCATTTAATGCTTGATGAGATTTTCTTTGCTCAGTTTCTTCAAGTTGAATTAACAGTAATGCTTTTTCCTGTTTATAATGGTCTCCTTAAATATTTCTCACAAATTCTATAATCAAATAATATTTTTTTTACAATTCGCAGTTTGTAATGCTGAAGATCTTAACCTTATCAAGTACTGAAGCTGTAGACCAAGTCCTATTTAACAATAAACTGTAAACTTACTTTCTTACCCTGCTGCCTCCACACTAGTATTTTTAGCCCAGTGATGATTTGCCAATCTGTCTAAACTGTCATCCAAGACATGGGGAATACCTGAAATGATACATTTTGATTTGACAGTACCAGAGACTGTTTTGTAAAAATAACCAAGGAAAAGACTTTGCAACATTGTTTGAAAATAGTAAATTTCCACAGGGGTCAGTGGAGATGCTTCTCACATGCAATTTATTCACTAACAAGTTTCAGGGGGTTTTATGAGACTATTCACCTTCCTGGTTAATAGAAAGTCTGTACTTACCATGGCAACCCCTATATCAGATGACCGTAACACTCTTGAAATACACTATACGTTTAATTCAGTCTTCATAATCAATCTGGTCATAAATGTCACAGTAACATGTCATTAAACTTTCCCCTCTAGCAGCTCTAGTAGTCATTTGATCCTTTCTGCTTCTCTGTCAAACTCTTCCCTGTGCACAGCTGCAGTGTTCTGCATGCAGTCTTTTCTCAACTCTGTCACCTGCTGGGTGTATAAATCCTCAGCAATACCACGTACAGAACGGGTGATCTAACGACAACAAGCGGTTTCAGACACACCCACTGGTAATACAAGCAGTGATCACTTTTAGCGAACGTTGATGACTACGTGGAAGTCCGGATGGAAGAAAAGGGAAAATCTTGAAGTTTAACAGCAGGCTAAATTCTTTGTCTGCATCCTCACATAACTACTTGAATTTTATTTCAGTTTCACAAGCTGACAGTGAGAGATACTGCCTCTGTGAATAAGGCAGATCTCTCTCGCACCAACAGCATTTGAAAGGAATGCCTTGTGCAAAGTGAATTAACAAGATGTGGTAGAATCCAGATTTTAGCAGATACCATCTATCACGAGACTCACGGTGTATTGCAGGCCTAATTCTTGCTGCCTTGCACCTTCCATTAGTAAACTGCAACTGTGCAATGTGGGTGTAAAATGCTATCAGATAAAATAAGTAATGTATTTGCATTCACTGCAGAGAGGGAAAAACACAACTAGCACATATTTTGAATGTGGTTTTGTCAGCTAGAAAAAGCAATACATCCAGCCACAGATGACATTTTGCTAAGGGTGAATGTTAAATTGGTACAAAAGAGGGTGACAAAAGATTTTTAAATTATCTGAATTAACTAGGAGCTTAACGGATAGTTTATGCAATTCATATATGAAAAAAAAGAAAGAAAAGAAAAACTAAGGTAATTGGACCGGAGCAAAAATTATAAAAATAGAATATATTCTTTATAAAAGCACATGCTGCAAAACACTGAACAGGAAGATAAGGAAGTTAAGGTGGGTAGCACCCTAAAAGCTTCTGAACTGTACACAGTACACTAAAACCTTCCTAACGGTACGTAGCAGAAGTAAAACAGATTTCATCTGTACAACCAGGAGCGATGATCAAAGTCAAGACTACTAGAGGTATGCAAGCTATTAGAAAACTCTCATACAAAATGTTGGATTAATCACATCTGATTCTCTTCTGCATGATTTTAAATTTGCAGCAGTGTCACATTATCAATTTTAGCACAATTATACTGGAGCCAAAGCCAGAGCAATTCAGGAGACAATCAGGCACATTGTTTGCACAGTATCCTTTCTGCGGGCAACTCAAAGCTAGCCTAGTGCATCAAATCTTTATACTTACATTTACTAGTAGAAAGATTATTAAATATGCAAAATTTTAAATTTCCTTTACTATATTTAGATGAGTAGTAGTGAAACTGCCCTAAATTCACAGAATCTAAGGGAAAGACACTGTTCAGTAACAGAAGAAACAAACAAACAAACAAATTTCCCAGCTGCAGAGCCTTGCCTTTGTTTGGATCTTATAATTTAAGGAATCATTTTCTAAAATTGCCTCTTGTACAGTAAAATGACAATGATTAGGCTTGCTATCTTCCAGTCTCCTGCTGTGCAAGACATTCACTCAGTGGGCTTAGGATACAAAAGTAGCTGCTTTACAAATAATAACACAGCTTAACTATCATTTAATAGCTTCAAAACCATCATAGTAGTTACAAACCTTTTGGAATGAGGGCAACTAATTTCAGCATCTCAGTTGTCATGTTTAATCACTTTCTAATGCTGGTGGTTGTTTCAGTTTGTTTCTTTGTTTTTAATTGCTGTAAATTTTTAATCCCTGGTTCAAACAACTTAATTTCACAGTTTTTAGATTAATCAGTGATCACTTGAGGGGAAAAAAAAAAAATGATTGAAGTTCATCAGGATGTAGTGTGGAGAATCAATATAATATTGCAGAAAAGCACTTCAATTCTACCTTCCTGAACAATGTGGCTTTAAACTGTAACACTTTAAGATAATATTGGGAGAACTGCCAGAGTACAGGACTTCCAGGGATTCTTTGTTTAATCTACAGAGCTGATCTTCACTGCCAGAACTAAGGCTATGTCAGCCCCAGGGCTGGTGTGCTTAAAGGAATGGGAAAATGACTCCCTCACTAGAACAGAAGACATCTATTGGCTTGAAGGTTTCATTTACGCACCAGGGAAATTTGCCTGCCCGTCTCCTCTGAGTGCCTTGTGCACTGAGGTCTCCTTTTGAAAATATTAAAATCAGGTACATTATTTTGGTGAAGAAGTTCTGAAAAAAACCTGTTAACAGGAATTCCAAAGCAACATGAGAATGTTGCATTCAGAGGAAAAAGAAAAAAAAACAGAAGGAAAAAAGAAATCTGTGAAGAGATCCTATTCTGTTCTGTTTTCCACCCAGAATTTCTAATTGCACATACAGCTGACAGATACCCTGATGGTAACACTGATGTTGTGAGATGTGTTGCCAGATGGGTCTGTGGTACCCACCCTGCCCAGACACCCTGCAGCAGCCCAGCTGAGGGTGCAAGCAACTGCAGATCTACCTGCACCGAAACAGAAAGGTGAGCACCGCGTGCTGTCGTTACCAGCACACACTGTCTGCTCAGATTGATGAGGGCAATGTTGAGTGCTTTAGAAGCTCCCATAAATAAAAACGTTAGGCTTCAGTAAGTCTGGCAGTCAAACCAAGGGGGTTTCTTTCACCCCTATTTGAATGAAATCAAGCATTTGACCCAATAAATAATTGTTTTTTTATATTTCTTACGTGCTGAGGAATCCAGGGCTTCCTACCCCGTTAACTGAGGCTGTGTTTAGGATACATCCATCCAACAGCTAGGAAGGGGGATTTATCAGGATCATTCATTCATCTCCTTGGCATTTCTTCAATCACAGCGGTTTACCACCACCTTTTTATTTTCCTGTCTTCTTAAGTAAAGAAAGAAAATAAGAGAAAATTTCTTGTGGTTTTAGAATGGTACTTTTTTTTTTTTAATTATTAATAAATAAAATCTTTCCTGGGCTTATTTGCAGGACCACCTCTGAATTCAAGGTCTATCCAGCTATTATATGGATACCAGAAAATAAATTCTCCATTTTTAAACTTCTATGCATGAGAGGAGCCTTTAAATTAGCTATAAACCAACCAGCAATAAAAATAATCATAAATTGTTTCTGTGAACACAAAACTACTGAGAATATTTGGCAGGGTCCAGAAACTAACAGATCTAGGTCTCAGACTGAACTCTTCCAACATTGGTTGAGCACCCATATTCCTAATTAAAAGATATTGAGTGTCCACTTGTCTTTTCACACCATTAACCTCCATCAGACTATCCACCAGCAGCAGTCCTTTTTCAATGTTTTAATACTGCTGTTAAACAAGCTTACCTACATAAATGCAGTCTTTCTTCAAACCTCACTAAATACAGTAGCAGGTTCAGCAAGGCAGTAATTCATAGGAGATACTGACTCATTTTGAATTATATTTTTTTTTGTTATATAACTTAGCACAGAATCCTCAGTGAGCCCTTTTCCAAATAAATTTCTGCATTGAAACATACCTGGGGATGCTCAAACTCATAACTAGAGCATCCCATATGACAGAGAGAAGCATGAAGGTATTTAATGTTTTATTTAGTCTGTAATGAGTTGTACCAGAATGCAGCTACAGTGATATCAATATGTTTGATTCTCACTTCTCTTTCAATGGCTATAAACTGGTTAATTTCTACCTATTTGATTTGATATTTTTTCTGATCCAGGTCAGAATCTGGCCTAGTGGGACCATATGAAACATAAAGCAGCCCAAAATTTGCACCTGACTAGTCTCTCTCTCAGACCACTGTACATACTCTTATGTTTAGTCAATATAATTTATATCCCTGTAATGTTAATGCATAATTTTAGAGTTTATCTCTGCCATTTCTAGAAGCTTCTCCCCACGAATGCCTTAGCTGTTTTGACACCATTATACTGTCATTATCTTGATGCACTCTTGCATCTTATACTGTAGGTTTTATAAAACATGAGGCAAGTTGTTCTGACACGATACTGAGGAAAAGCCTAAAAGCATCAAAACATGTTCAAGGCATTAAATCTACCATGGAAAATAAAAGCTGTTAGCCATTACTCCAGAATTACCTGTATCCCTGAACTAGAAAATCAACTATATCTAGCCCAGTTGGGGGGAGGGGGGGTGAGTATCTAGGATACAAAATAGAATTCTACATTCTAGTTAGTTCCTAATTCATTTCTGAGCTTATGTATGCTCAGGGGAGTATTTCAGTCTTAAAACATAATTCGCTGAAGACACGGGAGATAAAAGAAGCCAAAAGAACATTTTTGATGGATTATTTCTCAAAGGGAAAATTTGGTTTTGAAGGTCTCTTTTCAAGCCTTCTTTAAACTTTTAGGTCCTACGCATTGTGCTTCTCTGTATTTTTTTTTTTCTTCCCCATTTGACTTTCACTCCTGTTTTTACAGGATGTAAAGAAAAAGTGATAATTACAAAATGAGTGTGCAGTTACTCACAGGCTTCATCATCCAAACACAAAGTACTTAAATGTAAAATTCAGACAAACCATGAATCTGAAGTTGTTTAGATAGTTGTTTGGAGCCCGTCTTCTGTGTCTCCAAACCACAAGTACCTATATAACTTCCAAACAAAAAAAATCTAATCCTTTATTGACATTCACATTTTCAAACCAACCTGTAGTAGTTTTTAGCTTTCCTGCTTACATCCCATGTTTCCACTATATATGCACTATAACAATTATTTAAAATTCATCTGGTCTAGAAATAGTTCTTATAGTCCAAAGCAGGAGGGAGATACGCTTCATACAGATGGATAATAATGCAATAACAGGCACATCCACCTAGCTAGTTAGGGGACTAACCTGAACTGTGTCCCACATCCCTGTGTTTACAATACTTGTCTCTGAGTCTGGGTTCCCTGGTTCACATTCCTCCATTTTAGCTGGAAATCCAGAAGCCCTAGTTATAACCAGACGCTGGATTTTGGCTCTCAGCTCCACGGTAAGAAGCTTGCAATCCCAGTGAATTTTGTTACAATAAGAAGCACTCTAGAATTGCAGCCTCTACGCTGTGCAGCCAAGAGCATGCCTTCAGGGTATTCAGTCCCTTGCTTCAGTACAGGTTGCTGGATTTTAAGGTTTCCCTTTCCTCCAAGGCTCATTTCATATGGAAATTCTTATTTCATGTGGAAACAAACAGCAGCAACAACAAAAACTAAAAGGAACAGGGAAATTTTGGTATTTGAGTAATTTTGGTATTTTGTTCCCAAATAATCTTTTCAGAATACAATCCCTTCTCATAAAAAAGAATTTACCATTTTTACAAACTTTAGTTAAAATTGAATAAAATTCAAAAACTTTAAGGCTTAAAATAATTTGCTACACAGACATAAAATCTTCCTGCTCTTCAGTAATCAGTTTCACGGCAAGTTACTGATACACTGGCTTGATTAAGCTAATGATGAAATATAGATAGTTTCTTTTTTTTCCCCTGTATACCTAACTGTAGAAGGAACATGTGATAGCTCTAAATTGTTTATTATTTGGAGGGGAAGGGATGGCAATCATCAACCGCAGTTTGTGCAGTTTATCCTCCTCTGCTTTGCTAAGGTCTGATGTGAGGAGTATTTCATTACTTTGTCACTGGCGGATGCTTTTCAAACCTGCCTGTTCAAACTCTATGCAAGACATTATGCTTGAAACAGTGCATAAGATCTAACAAATTAGCTTCAGGACCACAGCATAAGTAAACTAACATAGGTCTTTCAGTGTAAGAGTAAAGCAGGCTTTCAAAATAGGAATATTCAGCAGTAATAGCCAACAGTGTTAGTCTCCTCTTGTAAACAGATGAGTATCAAACAAGGCACAGATAGATCCAATTTTAATTCCCAAGTTTTATGAAGAACAGATAATGGAGAATTCTGGACAAATTCTGCTAAGAGGTTGTGTAAGTCAGTGGTATACTTCCACACATTTGTGAATAATGATAGCTAACATCTTACTAACACAAGAGGAGAAGGGCAGGGAAATCACAAGTAAGAACAGATTTATTTTCAAATTCAGCTAAAAATTACTATACCTGCACCTCCATTTACCCATTAATGACTTAATTATTCTAAATTTTATAATTATATTTATTGGTTGGGGTTTTTTTCCCCCACCAGAGAACCACTAAGAGAACACTTTGCTTGCTTGTTTAGAAGACTAGCTTGAAAAGTTTAATTGCCTACAGCACTTAGACCTGGTAGTCTTTCAGGTAGCGTATGACTTGCATTCTCAGACAACAGTTAAAATTTTCTCAAATATTAGAAGTCTGTATTCATTTATAAATTATAAACTAAAATATTTCACGTCACTGTCTGGAATACTATAAATAAATTACAGTTACACTGCCAGATCACGTGCAGAAGAATCCATAAATAAATCAATCTGATTTTTAAAAAAATTGCTATCTAATTTATTTCCAGTGGAAAAGAACATTTCAACACACATTCACAGTTTAGTTACCAAGAATATTGATGTTTTTAAAAAATAGCAACAGAGTGATGAAATTCACATATTTTCATAATTACATTTTCTAAATGGAAAGACTTTGGGTTGAAAACTGGTTTACTCTTTGAAATTTCAATGAATTCATCCTTAAAAAGACAAGAAATGAAAAATATTCCAAATTACCTAGCACACCCCAGCATTTTTTTATGAACAGTTTGCAATAAGAGTTGAAACTTTCATGGGAATTTCAGGCTAAAATGATTGAATATCATAAACATAAAAATTAAAACCTTTTTGCAGCCAATCCTTTAAAGAGAAATGAAAAATATATTTCAGTATGAAAATAAACAGAAGATTAAACAAGCAGATGAAAAGTGAAGCACAAAGTACCATTCAGCTGTTTTCTCCTGGTGTACAGGGCAGGGACATGACACTGGTCAGAAATGGTTTCATGAGTTTCTCTTCCCATGACCTGCTGCAGAATAGGAAGACACATATTCTGTGTCTTCCGAACCCCTGAGTTAATGCCAATTTTTTAATGTAAAATAGTGAGGGATCAGGGAAAGGGGAAAAAAACCAAGTCCTTTTACTTCAATGCAATGCTTTCAGGAAATTGTAGCATGGATATTTCATGCACACAGCCTCATCATGGACACTACATTTTCCATGATGTCCTTATAAAGAAGGGAAATGCAGAGCATAAATATAAAGCCTTGTGGATTTACTTGGTTCTGCATAAGAAAAACTACATGTGAATTAAGTTTGCAAAAGGAAAGGAAGATGAATAATCTCAGCAACATTTTCTAAAAGATACCAGCATATTCGGTTTGGGATGAAAACTTAGATTTTTAGAGATTTAAGTTTTTTAAAGTCATCATGAAAAACTGTAGAAAAACAATCAACCAACAGCACTTTCAGTTTAACATTTCTGACAAACAGCCAGTCTTTTCTGCTCTGCAGAGATTGATCTTGGATAATGTGGACAGAAGTGAACTTTGACCTGAGTCAAATTCTACCTAATATGTACGAAAATTAATACATTCCATTTCATTAGTAAGGAAATACAACTAGGTTAAATAATGTAAAAAATATTAACAAGCAAACACATCCATGTATATACTGCAGAGGTCTGAATACTCACTCAGATTTAATTAACACATACCAATGCTTGTACCTGTCTCTGATTTTTCACAGAAAGCATTGCAGAAGATCATCACTGTTCAAAAAAAAATTAGATGCAAGTTCAGAACACCATTATCTTGAAGAATTTAGCTGATGTAACTATTCTGTAAAGTACAGCAAAATGCCATTTTTAAAATAAGTTTAAGAATGAAAGACTCTCATACCAAATCTAATTATAGATATTTAAAGGTGAAGCAAAGGGAAGCAGGGATAATACCTGTAATAGAATAAAATATCCTTATTGGTATATTCAACAGGAATTATCAAACAAAATTAATTTTCAATAAATTGTTAATTCAAAGAAAAAGCATCTTATAAATTGTGACAGGAAAGCTGAACATTCTTTTCTTACATGCTTCATCGTAGCAATTCAACATGTCAGTCTTGATGTGACCCTGAAGCTGCTGGGACAGATCCTTAAAATAAAGTTTGCTGCCATCAAAATGAGCAGTGCAAATATAACCATATCATGTCCAAACCATCTGTCTGCTTTTGCCTTTGATGTGTCAGGAGAAGAGATTTGGGCTGCTCTATGCTTTACCAACTTCTCCTGAGAAAATTATTGTACTCAGAACTGTCAAGTCTTGATCCTGCCAAGCCATACACAACACCGGAGTGAGGATTTTACACATAGCACCGCTCTATATCTAGCTAGTGAAAACACACTACCGCTCATTTCAAACCTGTCTGAAACAGTATTTTTGGCTTCAGTTGTGAAGTAGCAATAGCAGTAGTGAAGTAGAATTTCCCACCAGACATTTTATATCCATCTTCTTTCAAAATATTTAAGTTACTCAAGTGTCTGTAAAATGGATTGTCCGTGAAAGGTGAAACAGGATATGTAAACATGGTACAGTAAAGGAAACACAAAGATAACATTCTAAACTATAAAATAAAGACACTTTTCCTGTGGCATTATATCCAGTCTATACAATTTTTGCTGACAAATTGGAAAAATTAGGGAAAGTAGTAGAGCCATCTATAAATTAAAAGTGAGACGTGAGTGGATTAGTCATAAGAAGTTCTTTAGGCAAAGTCAGAACAAAATTAAAATTTTTAACACACAAGTGTTTTACATTCAGATGTAAAGAATACGTATTTTGTGTAGATAATTAACTATTAAATTGGGCATACAGTGATGCTTCATCATTTGATGTCTTGAAAATTATCTTTTCTAGCTCACTTAAAAATGATGGGCTTGAAAAAGGAACCATGTCTCAAATTCTACTGGTTTACGCCAAACAGATTGTCATGCCAGATTATTTTAGAAGGGCTTCTGTCATTTGAGACTATCCAGACCTCTGACCCCACAAAGCACATACTGAACACAGCTTCAGTGAAATGTTCTCATAATGCCATATGGATTCTAGAAAGCACCTATGGTAGTGCTGCATCTCATACTTGACACCATAAATCTACATTCTGGTGACCTTGGGGTTTCATTTTGTCAAGAACGGTGTTTGGGTTATGGACATGAAATAAGGCAAGTAACCCTCCTGAAAGTAAAAGTAGTATAGGTGTCCCCTTTGCCTCCCTGTCACCTCAACTGAATGTAATTACCTTGAGACTTTCCAGATAACCTTAGTAGAGAATAAAAAGAAAAAAATGTCTTAAAAAAACCCACCACAAAATCTGAAACGAGCTATAAATCCCTGGGGCTTTTTGGCTTACAAGTGCTGTGATTTATTAAGAGTTATACACATTTACTTCCAAAAGTTCGTATTACAGCACCAAGTAAGATTAGGTCAAGCTGCTTTGAATGAGATTTGGAGTCAAGTGAACCAGCCTTTTGGCCTGCTGAAGATTAAGATATTCAGCACTGTCATTTCTCCAGTGGTGGATCTGGTATCAGCATTGAGTGGAAAGGCACTGCCTTTTCTGCCTTAACATCTTTTCAATAGCAACAGTCAACTCTACAGATGGGAATTCCAGGTGCTCGAAAAGCTCACTAAAGCAAAGATATCTTTCTGAACAGCTTACAGTAGAATGAGAGGGAAAAGAAAACACAACCAACAACAAAATGTCCTAAACAAACAAAAAATAGCCCATAGGCTTTAGCAAGAGCAAAGTATCCAAATCTCACCTGGATGAGTGCACACAAGAGCAGAGAATAAAACCTCCCAACTCCCACACTTAGGGACTGAATAACTAGCAGTATCCATTCATTGATAAAACTGAAGGACAGCTTGCACTGTCAGGAGAGCTTGTCAAAGAACTTTGTTTTCCGAAGAAGCATGCAAAAGATTCAGAGGAAAAGAAGAATGGGCACAGAAGAATGCAAACATTTAATGTACAAACATAGAAATCACAAACCCAGCCTCTTACCAATATTTTATCTTTAGAAAATTCCAAGAATCACTTTAAATGCCTAATTGTTTGTTTTGTTGATTGCTTGGGTCATTGAAAAAGTACTGTGTGCCAGATAAAACTGCCTTCCACATTCCACTCCTATCAGATAAGAAAAGGAAAGAAAATGCCCAGGAAGGGAACTGCAGCATAATGCACAGTTTGAGAAACAAATAAAAGAGTCTCAGTAAGAGATAAAAGAGAAACTGAGATTCAAGAAAAAAGTCATATTAACTGTCTGAACTACCAGAACTTTAGTGACAAACCACTATACCACAAGAGGTCACAAAACATGCCACTGGGAAGGTGTCTGTTATTATCTTTATTCAGCAGGTAGTGATGCTGACACACAGCGAGGTAAAGCACTTTGTGCACATTTCCAGTGCAGGTCAATGGCAGGGTGAGTACAGACCCTGGACTCCCACACCACAGGACTTTTCAGGGACACTGCGCACACTGTTTGCTAAAATGATGACCCCATATAATAGTGATGACAACTAAGAGTCCCAGTGAACCACAAAGAGTTTATGCAATCATAGGGTATCTATGACAGGTATCTCAGATAAAAATGGTTTTCTGCAGCAACCTAAAGTCTCAGTCTATCAGTTCCACCCAAAACAACGTACGGAGACCAGCTAGTTTTCACATTAGCTAAGTAACGGCAGTATGATCACCCAAATTGCACCAATGGGGTTTTTTTTAAAGTATCAGCTCCATATTCAGATCTAAGCTGCTTAATAATATTCTAACATGGTAAATCAATACCATAAGTGTAACAATAAGCATAAAAAAGGCTTAAAGTATACTATAGTTACTCTAACTGCAGTCTGACAAAGTAGCTTTAGAGGACATAGAAGAAAAACATACATGAAAGGACAGCACTTTTTGTTGTAAATTATCTGATTACAGCTCTGCTATAAATCTGGGAGCTATACACAGTTTTCTTGATAAATATGCCTGAAAACAGTCAGAAGAAAGCTGTACACTGCCTTACATCATCTCTTACCATCAGTTACTAAAAACAGATGTCATTCTGACCATGAGCTGGCTGAAGCTGAGATACTGTAGCTCATTATCCCGCCAAAGTCTCCTGACTTACCTTCAAGATGTGCACAAAGTGTCATAGAGCATGTTGGTAATGATTTGTGTCACAGCAGCGTGGCGTATCTTACAGGGGACAGTCAAGGACTCAAGTAGAACACCTGCAAGAACTTACTTTGATGCGTTGTCAGTTCAGATAAAATTAAGAACATGTAGAGGTTATGAAAAAAGTGCAATTATCCCATGGTGATTTTATTCTACACTATGAGAAGACATGTAATTAGATTCTCGCTACACCTGACTACACTTTTAGAACTTTCCAATTTACGTTTGATTATCTGATGATTATCAAGATTTCAAATTTCAGTTCTGATCTTCCTCCATTGTTTCTAGGTAGGAACAATTTCCATGTCTGTAGAAGAACCTCAGCTCTTCCTGAGAAGAGGCAATCACTCAGCAGGAGTAGAAAAGCAATACTATTCACACCCCACATTGAAAGCAGCAGTGCAGGAACTGTTGGGATTACAATCGCCCCTGTTCATAACTTCTCTTTAGTCTGCAAGTGCACTAGACTACTTGAAACTCTAAATATTCTTCTAGTATCATCCTGCTAGTGGTCATTTCTCCCTGCACTCTGGAGATGCTCAGGAGAAACAAACCTTCCCTTGACATTTTTTTTTTTCCACTACACACAGCACACCCTGGAACATAATGAATACCTAAAAGTATGCTGCAGCCTTGCATCCAGATGAGCCACAGACTTCGGAGAATGGCTGCTCTAAGTAGCAGCCTTCAGGGCACCCTTATGCATGCCACATCAGGGAAGTGATAAACTAGCCCAACAGCAGACAGTTGAAAAAATCAGCCTAAGATAACTTACAACACCAGCCACTACGCAACGCTCATTAAATTCACACAGTCAAGGCTGGCTGGGGAGGACCAAAGGATTTAATGTACAGCAAAGGACATAAATACCAATCCATAAATACATACGGCAAATAATAAAAAAAAAAAAAAGACAGTCCGGATTAGATAGGACGTGGAGAGTGCTGGAGAAAAGATGTCAAGAAAAAACTAAATGAGCACAATTTGAAAGGGGAAATGGTAGATAGTCAGGGCATAGACAAGACAAATACTGAGATTGTGATTAATATCAAGGCCTCAAATCAGTAAGAATGGCTCAAGGGAGCATAAAATGCAAATAGATTAAAATTACCTGAATTTTGGTCCTCACTCTGTGCAAATCATGGAAACAACATGAATTTGACAGAAAGAAGTAGGTGGTGCATTTGTACTTTAGATGGACAGAGTAAAGCAAATCACTGTTTTCTATCATCAGAGAGGCAAATCACTGTTTTCTATCATCTATCCAATGGTGTTACACTGTTAACAATGTAAGAAAAGGAGCATGGGAAGGGACCCGAGGGTCCTGGTGGACAGCAGGATGACCATGAGCCAGCAATGTGCCCAAGAAGGCCCATGACATCCTGGTTGGAGTTAGTAGGTCGAGAGAGGTTCTTCTCCCCCTCTACTCTGCCCTGGTGAGGCAGCACCTGGAATACTGTGTCCCATTCCGGGCCCTCAGTTCAAGAAGGACAGGGAACCTCTTGAAAGAGTCCAGCGCAGACTAACAAAGATGATTAAGGGAATGGAATATCTCCTTTACGATGAAAGGCTGAGGGGACCTGGGTTCACACAATTTCTGATACAGGCCAGGACGCCATCAAGCTTCTTGGCCACCTGGGCACACTGCTGGCTCATATTCAACCAACTGCCAATCAATACACCAAAGTCCTTTTCTGCCAGGCAGCTTTCCAGACACTCTTCCCCAAGCCTGTAGTGTTGCCTGGGGCTGTTGTGACCAAAATGCAAGACCGGACACTTGGCCTTATTGAAACTCATACAATTAGCCTCAGCCCATCGATCCAGTCTGTCCAGGTCCCTCTGCAGTGTCTTCCAACCCTCCAGCAGATCAACACTCCTTCCCAACTTGGTGTCATCTGCAAACTTACTGAGGATACATTCAATCTCCTCATCAAGATCATTGATAAAGTACTGAGCCCTGGGGGACACCACTCATGACTGTCTGACAACTGCATTTAACTCCATTGAACACAACTCTGGGCCCGGCCATCCAGTTGGTGTTTCACCCAGCAGAGTATATGCCCATCCAAGCCATGAGCAGCCAGCTTATGCATGAGAATCTTGTGGGGGACAGTGTTAAAGGCTTTACTGAAGTCCAGGTAGACTACATCAACAGCCCTTCCCTCAGCCACTAAGCATGTCACCTTGTCATAGAACGAGAACAGGTTTGCTAAGCAGGATCTTGCAGATACAAGGCAGATACACTTATATATGCTCATAAGAAACTCTTCATCACAGCTACTTCTACCCATTAAGAGTATTTTTTTTATATATAAGAAAGTCCAATAGTCACATGTAGCAGATAAACTGAATCATACATTACTCTACTGAACTATGATTGTCATAACTGCAACTAATTTTGGCACTAGAATAGGCAGCTTGAAATACCTGCTAAACAGCATCAACCAAAGCAACACATCCCCCTTGTCCACCAGAGCCTCGATGCAAGGCTCAATGCAGAACTAAGTGTATTTCCAACTAAGTCGAGCAAAAGGAAGGCTGTCAAGGTTTGCTGAGAAGAATGAGAGATTGTCCCTTCTTTTAAAAAAAAAATCCACTACTTAATGCTGGCTTCTGTGGCTTTTTTAAAAAAAAATGTTACCTGATCACTGCAGAAGAGAACAATATGGAAACCTTTCAATGCAGAACATGGAGCACAAGCCACAAGTTTTTCATCATTACCACAGGTTAAATTTAGATTACCAAGTGACATCATTATTTTAACCACATTATTAATTCCTCTCCATAATGCTTACAAGGCTTCTGCAAGTGGTGCCAGACTTCTACCCAAGCCACTTGTATCTCAACAGAGATTTGAAACATGAAGAGTGAGAATGGAGCAGGTCTGCAACTTCTACTTGCTGTGTGGAATAACTGATGTGGAAGACGCATGTAACAATGGAAGGAAAATATTCTCACTTTACTGTCAAAAGTATTTGCTAAGGAACACACAGATAAACGTAAGCATCTAGCAACATCTCTGAAACTCACTACATTTGGAATTACAATGTAACATAAGCAAAAAACAACAACAACAACAACAAACCAACCACCAAAACCACAAAAGGCAAATCCTCCCCAGCATACTGCTTCTTTGAGAAGACTGGTACTCATTATGTTGTGCCGTCTGTGCTCAAATGCAACCTGAAAAAGCTGTAAAGAAAGAAAAAAAAAAATCACTAAGTTTTTCAGCTTAAAGATGATGAATGCATCATTTGCTATTACAGCTAATGAGGATTTCAGTGAGGTTTGTCCCCTGCAGGATTTTCTAGGATTTGCCAAAATTAACAAATGACAATATATATTAACGAGCATCTCCAAAAGCTTGGATCAGATGCATAGCTCAAATGCACATGGAATAGAACCACTGTAAATTGTATGTGCTATGTGTAACAGTTTTAGGTAGCCAACAGATGTGTTTTAATGGCATTTTAGCTGTGCCTGTACTATAATTATGCACAAAAAAACCCAACAAAGTCTTTGGATGAAAGGCAGATCACTGCAGCAGGCAGTGCATGGCGTGCCTTGGTGCTTTGTAAAGCACGGAGGCTGCAGTGCCCTGCACGGGGCTCTGTTACAGCACCTCAGGCCATGCTGCTGAAGGTTACTCTGTGTCCAGCATGAAGCAGATAATTCATCCTGCCGGATTGTTTTCCATCATGTGCGGAGGGGTTTACAGGCTTTGTGTAGTGAGCTCCATTGCACGGCACACGTAAACACCCTTCCAAGACCATAACCTGCTTTGCACAACTTGCGAGACAGCTCTGTGACTAGGTATGCTTTAAATTGCATTTCCTGGGAAATGGAGAATGTAAAAGATATGAATATTACATGTGTAACATACACACAAGAACACTCGTACGAAACAAGGTGTAACACAGCAGTAGCAGTGTCCACCCAAGCCAGGGGCATCTGGAGATCTGTGGCTACTTTCAACAGAGTTGAGTGATCCTGTTTGCAAAGGACAGAGCCAAGGACCTGAAAGAGGGGAATGCCAAGGACACTGGAAGATGCAGGAGTTGGAATGTGGCTCTTCAGCAAGACGATCTGTAGCATAAACACTACCTGAAAAGACGAACCACTAGCAAACCCCCACCTCATTCTGAATTCAGAGAAACAATACTTTGTGAGAGTATTATCCCCTGTGGTAAACAGGTGGGATAACATCAGGTTATCCAGTTTCAGCACAATTTTTCTAACTGAAGTAATCCTTTAGAGCCTAGCTTTACACCAACAGCTTTTTTTTTTTTTTTTTTAAGAGTTTAAGAGTGCAGAGCATTATCTTCCCCCATGCCAATTAGTGCTCAGGTATGAAGTACATATATGCAAAAACATACGTGCATGCAGGACAACGAAATTTCCCAGTTTCCCATTCTCTTACACAGTGATTTCATTGTTCACATCAACTGATCACTAATTGTAGTGTCTTCAGACTACAAATAGTACACGTTATCTTACACACAACCATCACCTAATCATGCCACATTCAAAACTGATTTCTACTAACAGCGTAATAAGATCAGTCATCTGAGAAGGGGCACCTATATATAGCAGGGTAAAAGTCAATGATTTTTAAAAGGTGAAATAAAACTATTACCCAAATAAACAAACCCCCTCCCCAATAAACAAGAGAGGCAGAATTCTGATGTAATGATAGATCTACATACACATTGCTCTTGCATTGAGTCCTTGCATGGCAGGTAACCAGATAACTTAGAAATAAATAATGGAAATCAAGGCCATGATACTACTTAAAAAACAAACAAACAAACAAACAAAAAACAAAAACAAAAAAAAACCAAAAACAAAACAAAAAAAACCCCACCAACCAACCAAAAAAAACCACCAAAAACCCAACAACCCAAATCTTTAGAAAGACACTTATTTTGCATAGTACCATGGGAAAAAAATTATGTCCCACTACTCCTCTCTTATTTTTGTAAGATCAACTGGAGTTTTTATTCCAGGATGGAGAACAGAAGGAGAAGGAGGTGGCTGATGGGTTAGCAATTTACATATCTATATTTCTTTTATACTGCAAGGATGTTCCATTTGTTCTGAAAATATGTAACGATCTAAAATGGGGACAATTTTAATGAATAGGGTTCATAATATTTCATAATCTTGCTTCCAGACTCTTAGTCAATCAAACTAATGTTATAAAGGAACAGCCAACAGCCAATTTTGACATCCTTTAAGCAGGTCAGTTATAAGCCAATTAGCTCTACCTACTTGATCTCCAAGGTCTGCATAAAATATAGCCTATTTTGATTAGAAGCACTACTTGCACCAGTGTGCACGTCTTAAAATAGACTGCAAAATACTTAAAGCCCCACGGAATTGTTAAAGAAAGTCTCGATCCTACTGAAGTCAATTACTGTAATACAATTTCTCCTGACTTCTCACAGATTACAAGAGCTCCTAGATTCACAGTGTCATTTCAGTTTTATTGGGTAGCAGAAAAACCAAGTGCTGCATTCATCAGAGCCCTTCCATCTGCTTAATACAACTTTTCTGCAATGTAAGATAAATTGAAAGCATCAATCCTGAATTCCAGCAAAATCACAGGTGAGCGAACTTCCAACAGAAGGAAATCATTCAATTACATTTATATGCATCACATATTAATTCCTCTTGTTTATTTTAACACAAGTTTCACATTATTAATAACTGTCAGATCCTCCTGAAATTTGGATGATTTGATGAGAAATGCAGTTATTAAAACTAGGTAAGATAAGACTCATCAAATTATTTCAAGAATTAATTTTACATTAACTTAAACTTATTCATTAATATTTTTCACTAGTCAATAGATGTTTCTTCTTGTTAACCACATAATTTTGTAAGAGCTGAGAAAAATATGGATGTTTCAATTCTCAAGAATTTCCTGCTTTTCATTGCTTAAAAAAATGGGTGGGTTTTTTATTATTATTTGTTCACTCCCCATCCCCTCCCCAATAAGATATAAACATCTTCTCTAGAGCCATACACATGAATAGGAAGTGATAGACAATTCTTGGTTTATATTTAGTCACACATATCTCTTGCAAAAATGTTCCTGTCATTCACTGCAATATATACCTAATGCAGACAGTGGACTCAAGAACAGCAGATCTGATTCAAAAATCAACAACAAAAAAGCCTCAAAAAACCCCAGAACCAACCAAAAAAAAAACCCCAAAAAACAGAGACACAAACCCCAAAATCTCCAGCAGCATGCAGAGAACATGCTTTATTTTACTGGAGAAACGCCAAACTGGGCAAGATCCTACGAAATCACAATGCTTCTGAAATCTTACTTGCGTTCTAATACAATTACTTTTATTCTAATATACTAAGAAGACTTAGCATGCAATCTCTTTTCTAGGCAACAGGCTGTCTCACTGGCGGTATTTGGCTACTGATCTCTTAACCCTGACAGCTATAATAAATAGCTAGAAAGTAGTACTCTTTATCTACAGATACCCATAACTCTTTACAAAGACAGTTCATAGCATCCTCACCACATAACTAAAGGGGTAGCCAGCAATGGCTTCTTTCAAATCATCCATTAGGTCAGAAACTGAGTTTGAAACGAGACTATAATCTCCTCTGTGCTGGTGCAAGCACTTTGTGCACTAGGCAGCATATCTGTCAAGCTTCTAGTTAAGGCCAGAATCAAAAGCTGGTCAAATGGAATACTGCTGCAAAGGATCTTACACAGAGAGGAAATTTTATGACAGAGTAGTGTTAATTTTATATTAACATATTATCAATACTAATCCAAAAGAAAAACATTATGGAAAAAAAAAATTAAACATTTGGGAAAAGATTTCAATGCTTGTTTCACTTATAGTATATACGCGGAGATTGGTTACACTCCTTTTGTAATAACTTATAAAATAAAATCCTGTTTGTCTTGTCTAATATAACATACCCATTCCACAGAATCTTTATTAAATGTAAGCACATATGTGTGGGAAAAGAACCTTTTCTCCCAACCCTTAAATATTTATATAATCTTCCTGCATCACATGTGAAATTCACCAAAACATAAGTTACTGAACCTATACCAGCAACAAATCCAGCCTAGTATACTTCACCGTGTTTGCTACAGTAATCACACAATAAAAAAATTAGGAGGAAATGAAGGAAAAAAAAAAAAAAAAGAGAAGAAAAGAGAAAAAAAGATGAACAGCTGATAATCCACAGGCACAAGAAGCAGCAACTCTATGATTCAGAACCATCTAGAACTGCCATAAAAATGACATTTATCAAGTCTTATGGAAAGACAGAGGGAGCTTGACACTCACTCTTGTGAATGGTACAACTTACACAAAGCCAGATGGCTGGTAGCCAGGCTGGCCTTGCCAAATGCACAGAGAGCTAACACGACTGAACCCAACGTAAGAGGATTTCATTGACAGAATCTAGAATGAAGATCCTGCAAAACAGCAAGAATGTAATATCGAGGGCTATAGAATTTACTCATGCTTGGGAAAGTAAATAAGCTCTACTAGAGTAATTTAAAACAAAGATATAGCTGTTTCATATTGTGAACAGAGAAATAGTTAAACCTCTTATCAAGGAAACAAGACTAAGACTTCCTTGATTTAATGGTTAAATTTTTTCAATATTCAGATGATTGCCTGTCCTACGTCCATTACCCTTCTCCGTTTCCACTGAGCTTTAATTAGAGCTGAAGTATGTCTTGATTTGCTGATTAAACATCATAAGCAATTTAAAAGAAAGGGTCATCATTTTAAATATTCAGGAAATCACATTTAACTTACTTCACAAAACACAGCATCAAATCATGTAATGTATTTTAAAGAGAAAAATTCTGATCATTTCAAATTGTAAATTAATTCTTTACTTAAACCTGAAAAACTCTGAGCTATTCTTGAAAAAGAACCAAGGGAGCAAAGGTGATGTAGGCTACAGAAGGGCATATATGTAATTTGCAGTCAAAGCTGCATGTACAGTAATAGGTACATAATGGATGGGATGGCTGGAAGTTGTTCACACAGGGATGGCCGTTATTTCCATCCCAGAAATACCTATTTCAGAAACTTATCCTGCCTGTCTACATCAGCTCATCTGGTCTATAGTACTTATCTGCCTTGAGAAAAAAAAAATAAAATACCCTTGCAAGATTATCTATATAGATACAAAGGTACACATATTCTAACCCCTCTCCCCTGCTGTGGAAATGTAAGAAATGTCCACGGGGTTTTTTTCTTAGTCTGCAGGAGAATTTTTTGACATCTCACTACATGCTTTCTGTTAGGGTGAAACAGGGCATCTGCGGACTTGAGTAATTAACCCAGGTGTCTTTTTTTCCCAAAGGTTTTTCATTAAAGAGAAGTAGTTGTTGTCCAAATATTTTTATATTTTTCTTTGAAGAATCATCCATAAACTGTTGTTTGCTTTTTCTTACTGATAGCTATCAAAGCTTCATTTCATTAGTTAATCAACTTTTCTCTACTCACACAACACTCAGACATTTTAATTGCTAGTGACTGGGCTAATACTACAAAGATTAGGGTTTTTTTCCTATATCAGAGACATGGTCGAAATGGAAATATTTTTTACACACAAACTGACATGCTTAGAGTACAACAAAGCATTCAAAATTTATTACTTCAGATTAGACACCCAGTTTCCCTTCTCACTAAGAGTCATACAAATGTTTGAAGTGGACAGCACCAAACAGCTAATCAGATATCCTTAGCTTTTGCAGAACTGGAGTTGGACTCTGTATTTACACAATTACGTAAGTTACTTGCTTTTTGACAGTCCTCACGTCACTTAAGAATCTGAATGTAGCTACAGGCACAGAAATTGGAAATTTGATTACATAAGGCCAGGCAGTGAATCAGTGTCCAAGCTGTAAGAAGAAACCAGCTGAAAGACAAGGTGATACTACTCAGCGTGGAAAAAATTATTCTGTTTGCAATCTATACAAATAAAAATCAGTTCTGCTCCCCAAACTGTGATTGCCCCCTGGAAATAATCATAAACACATTGTGTATTCCTTTACCTTCATTTTTACAGAGATAGGTGTGGAGGGTTTGGGCACAAAAACCCAAACCTAAAACTCAAAACATTCTTTACCAGGATTAAATCAGCAATTGCTTGGACTCTTCTTGTAGTGTTCCTAATTACATTGGAAATAAGACTATGTACAATATCAGCTGATTTAAACAGTTTAATGCTTGTAGGTAAAAAGTTTATGGGAAGCTAACAAAGTAGCTTTGTAGTTAGTGCAGAAACTTAAAAGTCTAAGGTGTGTCAAAACTACCCACCCCACGGAAATTTTCACAATTAGAATAAGTTATGTGTACAATTTTGGGGGTGTCAAGATGAAGGCAGAATATGATCTACTTTTTAAATAACAGAACTGCAGAAAACCTATTTTTAAGAGTTTAGTCACTCCTTCTCCACTACTGCAACAATTATTCCCCCAGCAAGCATCAATAGGACTAGGAAACCAGAAAGCTGGGAACTAGATAGTGGGGAATCTAACAGTCGTTATGGACCCTAACATCTAACTTCATCTCATGGCGAGAAAACTGTCACATTCAAACGGGTTCCACATGCTTGTTTCAACAAACTTTCATGTTTAATAGACACAGGTCTTCAGAAAATTTCCATCCAGTTTAACAGGAGCTGCTTCTTGCTTATTAGGTAGAATATAAGGTCACTTTTAGAACAGTTAAAACTGCTGTGGCTCCTCATCATCAGCTAGTGCAATGTGAAGTGGTAAAACCTGGCCACTGCCTGAGTCTGAGCTGTGAAATTCCATGAGAACTTGGTAACTATTTCTTTTGGGGGATACAGAGAATGGAAAAAGGGAATAAATTATTTTCTGCTTCTGAATATCCCCATGTTTCTAGCCTCCTTTGGGTCTGAAATTACTTGTTCTCAAGTCAGACCCGTGACACTTCATTTTCGCACCTGCAATTCCTGACTGTCTCATCCCGCCAGTACCAGGAAACATTTCTGGATGTCCAAATAAGTAAGATTTGCATAATATACCAAAGCACCATTTTTGGCATGTGAAGAACATCTCAAAATAAGTGGAACAATGGCAAATTTTACATAGTGCTGAAACATCATTTCTTTTTTTTTCTGTGTTACATTATTTTCACTGGCATCTGATAACAGCAAGAGATTGGTAAGCAAACTAAATAGCAAGTCTTTAAAGAATTCAGTAGGCTTTCTATACATCCCAGGAGAGATGTGGAAAATAATGCTTCACCTTCTAGAAAACTTAATGTAGTCTGTAAGGTAGGACATTGGAGGCACAACCTCTGCATTACAAAATAGCACATTTGCACATTAGGCATCACCACTGATACAGCAAGTAGACTCAAGGTTAAACAAGATGCTGATGCTAAGAGTTGAAGCAATGGTTATGAATTACAGCTGGAGATAAGCTCTACTTCCCCGGAAGTGAACTAATGACTCTCACAAACACAGAGCATTGAAATAAATCAATTACTGACTAATAATAATGTTTTTGCAATTCTTAACCTTCACTAAATCCATAAAGGACAATTTTGCATCTCATGAAATCAAGAAACAAGGAAACGCCTCCCAAGTTTTCTTGGAAGTTATGTCCCTTACCACCTCTGGAAAGTCTAGGCAGTCTAATTAAAATCAGTGTTAATCAGTGCCTGACCAGAAGCAAAGAAAACATCATCCTTCTTAGATGGGAAAAAAAGTTCTGTAAGTCTAAAGTGGCAGAAATGTAAATGCATGCCAGAAACATCAGTGTAACTTACACACGAAAGTCTTAGAAAGAAGTTAAAGTTGTTTTAAATTAGGGACTGACTCATACATGAGATAAACCATTGTGATTTCCCTGACTTCTTTGGAAGTAGGGGTCCTCCTCAGCCACCCTTTAGGCTCTCATCACACTTCATTGCTTACCTGTAACTTAGTGCAAGCCATGACATTGTAATTGCAAGGCTCTCTTTTCTGCTTCTTAGTAAAGTTGTACGAGCCTTAGAGGTGACTAACATGATACCATAAAGGAAAGAACAGATGCACGCCACTTCTTCTCAGACTCTACAAGTAATCAGCCTGGGCACTGTAACTGATCTTTTTATATAAGGGAACACCAATAACAGAAAACGTATGTATCATATTCCAGAATCCATACAAGCAGCCCGAGAGATCCACATGCACACTGAATTTAGCCATTTTAAGTATGCTAATTTCCAATTTAAAGCAGTGCCAAACAAAATGAATGGCTTATTTTTGAACACTGTTCCCATTAAGAGATTTGTCAGGTTTGGACTGTATATCTGCCCTCAGAATACACTGGGACTCCTACCAGTGTAAACTCTGTGCAAAATGAAGGCAGCTCATGGTCCTGTGAGATAAACTGCTTACTCTTTTATATCCTGCAGCATGTAATTTGAAAAAGCAAAGCACTTTGCTTACTGGAATTCAAAACTGTGGTGCCCATATCAAGTTGGGTATTTTAACCACATCTTGCACCTAATCTTATGATAGTATGGAACATAAATAAGTCCTATTTAAATGATTCTACTTTGATGACAGCCAAGCTTCCTGACCTCAGATGTCTAGTCATTAGATAGCTGAAAGCTCCAGGACACTTAACAAGTAGTCCAGAAAGCAGAAGAAAAGGAGATGTGGGTGATGACATTGGCTCATGTGGGGGATCCCAATGTTCTCTAGGAGAGCATACAAAAAGCAGGCAGAGCTGCGCCTTAGAGCAAAGCAGAGCATTTGCATTCTCCATAAGCTCTATTCCTCGAAAAATAAAAACAAAACAAGAAAGAGATCCTTATTGCCAATAACACGATGTAGTTGCCAACAGAAGACTGTGCTAGATGCAGCCATCCAACAAAGTGCACTGAAACTGAGAACACTCTGCCCCACTCAGTGGGAGCACATCCACAAGACTGACAATGGAAGGCAAAGAAAGTAAAGAAAAGGACGTATGAATACAGCTTTCATTCAGTTAATTCCAGGTATCTGTGGAAATCTGACATTAAATTTGATAATAATATAAAGACTACCTTCTGTATACTAGACAAAAATCTAAGGTCTGAACACTTTTTTTTTTTTTTGGACACAGCTTTGTGTGGTCTCAGGAGATTACAGCATTTAAATGTGGGACATTTAGCTTTCTAACTAAACTCAGAACAGGTCGTGTCCATAGATCCCAGTTTTTAGAAAACAGGTATTCAGATCTTCAGTAAATGAGGCAAAGTTTAAAGTATAAGATCACAGCAACTGGCAGTCATGTCAGGAAATCCAGGTCCAAGTATTCATCTAGGCAACTATGGGTCTGTTTCATTATGATTCAATATCTGGTGCCTTTTCCATCCAACATAAGGAGTGTTCAAAGTCTCACCTAAGTCTAACAAGTTTCAAATAATTTAGAAACTGGGGAGAAAAAAACCTGAGTGGCTGAGAGTGGGGGTTTTTTAAAGTGTAATGACAAAAATTGCCATATATCTTCCGACCTCCCACTCAAATCCAAAGTCAGTTCATGCAACAGGCTTCTATCAGATGGACTCCATCCTACCCATATCTTAAGTATCAGACATCTTAAAAAAGTAGCATGATTTCATGAACAGCAAGAATCCAGATAAATTTACATTCTTTTCAGATAAAATCCTTTTATAAACCAAACACCAGTACTTATGGGATTTGTTCATCACCATTACCAGAATGTCCTGTGACACACACCCTGACTCTGGCTGTGCAAGCTAAATTTGCTGTGATTAGTAGGGCTGAAAGAAAAACGACTGCACTAATATTCAAGCTGTTTGAAGAGAGGTTTACTGCCCCCAAAAGAATCATTTAATTATAACACACCATTTTCTTTAGATCTACATATAAAAGAGTTAATTTGCCTAAGCATGCACCAATGGGGCTAATGGATAAAGGTTTTTATTAGGGATGTGCCAAACGGTTCAATAGTTATTTGAATACTGTAGAGACCTCTCAAACATGTAACTTTGGTGAACAATAATTCTGTTCAATTAATGGGTTTATTTCCTTCACAGATATTCTTTTAGAAGCGCTCCACCATCCATGCAGGGCTGTTCAGATACAGGTCATAAATACTTTCTCTTTGCTGATAAGTTCTCAGGACATGATGCTGTTCTTTCACATTGCTGTACTTGATACAGGAAGAAACCTGCAGAGAAATATGTAAAAAATGCTGTACCAAATTCTCCTTGGACCTGAGTTAACTGGTGATAATAATATTGCTGCAGCCAAAGGAATCACATCATTTGGAACAACCTCTAGCAGCACTCTTCTCTCCATTTCAGCACAGAGCTCTGCGTGGCAGAAGGTGGCACGCCCACCATCCCTTCCAGCATTTGTTACCAGAGACAGCCATTAATATGATTCTAAATCTCCTAGAGTAAATGCAGCTCTGGTATCTGTGCATTAGCACTGAAACTGTATATCTCCCCCTACCTATTAATTTCAAGTGTTAATAGCTTTCAGTAATGGGGGGGAGGCAGTATAGGGTTAGGATTTGGCCTCTACCACAAAGACTTCTGCCAAGAGGCGCCATGTCTGATGTAGCTGATTTAAGCATGCAGACTGCAGTCCCACTGCAAGACATAAATATGATGAGCAGAACTGCATTTTCATTCATTCATTACAGCTTCCCTGATTTATGGGCTAGGTTTTAAGACACTGGGCTTTGCACAGCTATGTTCATGCTAGCAGCAGTGCTTATGGTATAGTATCTCAAAGGAAGCTGAAAACAAGCTTTATGCAGATCTTGCCATTACCACAGACCAGGACATAACTGATGCAGGTAAGAAATTTCTCCAGAGCATTGCTGATGTTATAACTGGGTGAGTTGAGCTAGCAGTTCAATTAATAAGAATATCTGAGGTTTACATAACACTTTTCATCATCAAAAAACACATGTTGCTATATGGACAAAAACAAATATATCCCCAGCAACATTCATATCTGAAGGAACACTACAGAGTTCAAGGGACCTGATGTGGGAACATCTGAACAAAGAAAAATTTATGAGCAGAACTTTGCCTCTTCATAGGGTCCTTGAATAATTACAAGGGTGTAAAGGGAAAAGGAGGCAGGCTTTACAATCAGATCCAAATGCATAAAGGATGCAGGAGATTTGCATTTAAGTGTGTCAGACTCTGGAGTAAAATATCCGTAGCTATCTTTTCTAACCTCCATTCTCATTTTTCCCTCAAGTTTCTGGATCATTTCTTTTACTTGTTCAATATATCTCATGTGTCTTCAAATTGAATTTTTCAAAATAATCTAGAACAAATTAGTGAAGTCCAACCTGGCAAAAGATGCGAAGAGTTGGCTGTACTTTTCCATAAACATTGTCTTAACTTCTCATTTGAGGGCTAATCCAGAAATCCTTGGATTAACTAGAATCTGAACCAGATCATTATCCTTGTAGTTTAATTTCTAATGTAGCTCTCTCAGCCTGACCAACTCCGTTAATTACACTTCTTGAGTTTCCTCCTAAAACAAAGGTATCCTTTCAAATACCAATCAAATTGCAAAAGACTGCTCTCATAAATCCATTTAGTCTCTTTTAAAATGTAGAAGCTTATACAAACAAATGGAAAGCAAACCAGCAGAGAGTCAACCACAGATGGGGAAAAAAAAAAAAAAAAAAAAAGAAAAAGGGCTATTCAGCTATTTCCATGATTAGTTTAGTGATCTCAAGGCACATGTGCCTTAGCGATCCAGGAGAAAGCAAAACTGCAAAAGTCAATACCCAGCTGCATAAATGCCAAGACTTCTAAAAGCAGATAAACATATTGTGATCCCATTTGTAAATTCTGTTCTATAGTCCTTAAAAAGGACTTCTAGAGAATTTTATTCAATTATTTGCATACTTTCAAGACAGTATGATTACACTATGATTTAAGGCCTCCCAGGGATTTTCCAGCAGTGATGAGACAGAGGACAGCACTCTCTCTACTGAAAATCCTGTCTTTCTGTTAGTCTTGCCTCTTCCTTGAAAAGACAGAGAACTAGAGGAAAAGCTGCTTCTAATCACAAACAAAAGCCTCTGTATATGGCAAGTACCACCCTCTCCCTTTGTTCCCCGGCACTAAAGTAAGTTTACTGTGTCTATGTTCAGAGATCTTTAGAGGTCTCCTCCAATGCCATAACTCCCTTTACATGCTTGTCATGGTTTAGCTTCTGACAGCAGATAAACATTATGCAGCTACTCACACATTGCTTCCACACCCCTGTGGGATAGGAGAGAAAATCAGGAGGAAGAAAAAAGGTGAGACACTGAGGGTCAAGATAAGGGAAATTAAAAAACAAACAAAAAAACCCAATCCAAACCAATCAAACCAACCACAAAAAAAACCCCACAAACAAAACCCAAACTAACAAAGAAAAAAAACCACAACAAAACCACAGAAAACAATAGTACTAATTAAATGATATACAAAGGTAGTGACAAGCTATACCTCTGCCCAAGATGACACTTGCACTGCACCAGCCACCCTGAAGCTACACAGCAAAACAAACTGAAAATAGGCACACCTGCCCTCGGCTGGTCCTTCCCTTATATAGGGGCATGACTCAGTATGGTATCAAATCTCTCACTGGCCTGTTTGGTTGTTTATCCCAGCTGTGGCCCCTCCCAACTGCTTGGGACAGCAGCTGCTGGTGATAATGAACGTGAACCAAACCAAAGACACTGCTACATTTCTTGCTTCTGGAGTTCAGCTTTCTTTTTTGACTATTTTTTCATTGCTTTTTAACTACATGTGCTTTCCAGTAAGCTAATGAAGCACCTGGCTTTCCTAAACTACATGAAAAGATCTGCTCTGAAGCACCCATTGCCCTAAACTGTACAGCAAAGTAAATGTGGCCCTGTCAAATCAATGTACCTGAGCAGCATCTTTCCCAGGAGCACAAAATACTGTATAGTAATAGATCACATCTATTGCATTGTCTGACTATGTCATGAGTTTTCCTCAAACAAGGACGCAAAGAAACATCACGATCCCTGAACATTCCTGTATGGTTTACAGTTTAATTTCTGAGTATCTCTCTGAAATCATAAAGCTAACATCTTCTACTCATTTTGTGTCCGATTATGTGGATGTAAAAAAAACCCATACAATACCTGGCTTATCCAAGAAACCAAAACCAGACAAGTTACAGATAGGCAGAGCGAAGTCCAATGCACATGCTAACAGGCATCACTGAAGTAAACCTGTTCTCTGAAAGCTCTCCTCTCTGCTGCCTGTTGTTTCTGAACCCTCTTCCTATATTTCCTCTTTTCCTTTAATGTGATCTCCTTGTGCAAGTCCACTGAAAAGGCTTGAATAAAATTACAGATCTAATACGACTAATGCCGTCCAGCTGCTAGCTGTCCTTGAATTGGCTTTTTTTTTTTCTTTTGCCCCTAACTTTTACCCAGATGGTTTATTTGAATGATTGAAATCAAGTTTGTACAACTATACCTTCTCAGACGTCTTAAGAGCCATAGAATTTTTTTTGGATGAGATCTTTAAGATCAACCTTTACTATCAACACAGCACTTGCCAGGTCACCACTAAACCCTGTCCCTCACCACCCCGTCTCCACGGCTTTTAAACCCCTCCAGGGATCGGGACTCCACCACTGCCCTGGGCAGCCTGGGCCAGGGCTTGACAACCCTTTCGGGGAAGAAATTGTTCCTGATATCCAACTTAAACCTCCCCTGGTTCAACTTGAAGCCATTTCCTCTTGTCCTATAGCACTGTCACTTGGGAGAAGAGACCGACCCCCTGCGGTAGAGCTGAGCGCACGCGGCTGCTCGCTCACCGTACACCCCGCACCCCCCCCCCCTTCATCGCACCGGAAAAAGAAGAGGCAGAAAAAATCTAAATATGCAAAAACCCCCATGGCTGAGATAAGGAGGTTTTAATACAGCACTGCAACAGTGGAAACAACAAACAACAGCAACAAATATCAGTAGTGAAGGCACCCACCCCAGGCAGGGAGAGCTAACGATCCGAGAAAGCGGAGCCGCAACTCCGCTCCGCGCAGCCCCAGCCCGTTTCGCGAGCTTTGTCCGGCCCGCGCCCCCGCCCTTATGTAGGTGGCGTGACGTTTGTACGGTATCGAATAACACATCACCTGGTTCGGCTGTCTGGATTGGGACAGACACGCTCCACCTCCCGCCCCGACCTCTGGTGAAAATTAACTCCATCCCATCCTAACCCAGGACACCCACACCTGGCTACAGCCACCTTTCAGGGTGATGTGTAGTGTGATATGGTCTCCCCTGAGCCACCTTCTCTCCAGGCTGTACAACCCCAGGTCCCTTAGCCACTCGTCAAAAGACTTGTTCTCTAGACCCTGCACCAGCTTTGTTGCCCTTCTCTGGACAGGCTCCAGCCCCTCAATGTTCTTCTAGGAGTGAGGGTCCCAAAACCAAAGCCAGGATTCGAGGTGCAGCTGCACCAGTGCCAAGTACAGGGGGACAATCCCTGCCCTTGTTCTGCTGGCCACACTATTTCTAATACAAGCCAGGAGTCTGTTGGCCTTCTTGGCCACCTGGGAACGCTGCTGACTCATACTCAGTCAGTTGTTGACAAACACCCCAGGTCTTTATGTGCTGGGCAGCTTCCAGCCACTCTTCCCCAAGCCTGTAGTGTTGCATGGGATTGTTATGACCCAAGTGCAGGACCCAGAATGTGGCTTTGTTGAAGCTCATCCCATTGGCCTTGGCCCATTGATCCAGCCTGTCCAGATCCCTCTGTAGACCCTCCCTACCTTCAGGCAGATCAACACACTGGCCTAACTTGGTGTCACTGAGGTCCACATCTTCAAAAACATTTCAATGTTTATCTCCCATTGGAAAAAAAAGGAGTCTGGTAACTAAATATTTATGCAAAGCTGCCTCTAGGCATTATGTATTAAATTGCTTTGCCTGTGTTACATTACAAAGACATATTAAATCTTTATGTAAAAACATTTTTCCTGTTCAAAGGGAGCTTAAACTTATACTACTTCAGAATCATCTGCTTGTGAGTTTAACATTAAGTTACCATTGTAATGATTTTTCTTAGCCTTTAAAAAATGGAGTTGCAAATAAATTCGTGAAATGCTGTAGGAGTAGCCCAACATATATAACAGAGAATATAAACATCTGGATAATAGAAAAGTTTGAGATTCCCTCCAGGAGAACTGTTCTAGCTCATTAATCATATAATAATGGTGGAGTCATGATGTAGCTTTAATTAAAAAAAAAAAAAAAATCACAACCTTGAGAATAAATATTTCTGAAGTTAAAATCTATGGAGTCTCCTATCTGTACTCCTGAGCCTTCCTTTGCCTTCCTGTTCTGGGGCTGTATGATCCCCGATCTGGTATCTCAGTTACAGCCATGAGCCAGTCACAGCTACAGCCATGAGATGATGTACACTCCTCTACCTAGCTAAAGTCAACAGCTCCGTTCCTGTGTTTGGGGTTGGTTTGTTTTTCCCCTCCTGTTATGCCTCCTTTCTCCATTTCTGAGTGGTGTGTGTTTGTTTTTTCTCCTGCTACTTAGAAGAATAACAAAAAGTATCGAGGACAGAAGTCATGACTACAAAAGGCCAATAAACATTACAACAGTTACGTGGTGACATTTTTGCAGTGGACAAATGATTATCTAATGACATCTCCAGAGCTTCCAGAGGTTAGACTAGTCAAGGTCACAAGATAACTTTTTGCTTTCTATGGCTATCCAGGGTAGAAAAGGTCAACAAGGGAGGTGTTCTTTCTCTGGTAGTGAACTTCCTAAGTTGAGATGAAGGAAAAGAACACAAATTCCCAAGACAAAGTAATCACCAGTATTTGATACTTCTGAAATTGTTTTCCTAAATTGTGTGATAAGAAGACATAGATAAGGCTCTGTCCTGTTTACCCTCCCTAGTAAGGATGTCTTATTTCCTGAACAAGGGCATCATATTTAAACACAGCAACTCTTTCAGCAGTTGGAACTGAATACATTGACCTTTACAAAGATTTTAAAATAACCTTGAATGTTGTCTTGCATTAACTTTCATTATTATTCAATTGCATCTGATGAGCTGGCAGTAATTTCCACTTCTGGCTGCTATTGTTTCTTGTGGAACAAACACCTTCTCATATCTAACAGGGCAAACTATATATGGAAAAATATACAAAAAGCTCCCAGCTAAAATTCAGATAAAACAGGTCAGTACAGTGGATGTTTAGGGCATCATTCAGACCAGCATCTCATTTACTCATCCTCACTACAATTTACACAAATATCTGCTATTTTTCCCTATTTTTCCTCATGCCACCCAATATTTTTAAGAGCGTTAGTTTAATCAGAGACAAGATGTTCTACATACATGAGAGGATTCAGCTATGTGCTTCTGGAAAAATACTAAAATTCTTTCAAGTCTTATCATTTTCAGAGACACACAAAACAGGTTTGCTCTTTGTGCACATTTGTATGGGTAACAACTCTTTTCTCACCTTCCACTCTACTTAAACTTGCACCACAGCATGTCAAAGTAAGTTTACTCTACAAATGAGTGAAATGCGTTGCTCTGACCTACTCATTAGCCACTTAAATGCCTTCAAGGATCAAGGACCAAGCAAACTGACTACTTTTAAAAACACAATACAGTGTAAGAACGTCCATTATTCTCATCCCATCACTATTCACTACGATTTACAAAACCTAATGTGTGTTTCAAACTAATGGTAACTCCTCTCCCATGGTAATTCCTACCTGGATGTCTCACCTCCCCTGACAGAAGTTCAAAGACAAAAGTGCCTGGAAGGCAGCAAAGCCAGGCCCAGTCGAAATGGGATTAGCAACCAGCAGTCTCAAACAAAATCCTTTTTGGGGTCCTTCCCCATGATCACCCATGCAAAGCAGGACTGGGACAGTGAAGCCCCAGTGCCTTGCTATTTACAAGACTTGCAATATGATACAGGGAAAGTTATAGGCTTTTGATTAAATTTGAAACAGTTACAACTTTTACGAAGTATAGTCATCCAAAAGGATGACTTTCTGCGTCAGATGGACTCTGTGGAGAAATACATGGTAGCAGAATGTAATGTCGTGAATGTCAATCTGTTGAAATTCTTGATGAAAGGTGTGTTAAAAAGTTTACAAAACCATGAAAAAAAGAAAAAAATTAAAAACTGCTGGCTTTTTTTCCATTCCTTGGTTTTTTTTCTTTTGTTGGTAACTTATCAGTAAAAGCAAAAGGTGGAAAGCACTATTTTTTTTCTTGATCTGAAAATATATGTTGCAAGGATGACGGAAGGGAAACAATGATGGTTTCAAAGTTATATTTACTTCCCTGGTGTAAACAAAGTAAACCAAAGTCAAATAAATAGGTTCTTCTCTACCAACAGTCTGATTCTATGTTCTGACTTTAGTAAGACTCTTGCAAACAGCCCTAATGGTCTGCACTAAGACCTTAACAGATCCCTCAGGTACTGATTAGTCTTGAATGAGCAAAGATATTTTCTGGTTTACTCACATTGTCAAAGAGAACTTCAAATGTAAGGAAACATTCATTTTTATAAACAACTCAATATTAATAATTCATTACACTGCTGTCAGTAACAATAATTCTTTTCTAACTCTTATTGTGATGATGTGAAGCTAGTACTAAAAACTTTCTCCATGATAAAAGTACTCAGAAAAATAACTATTCCTCTCTCATATCTCCTTTCTGGATAGTACCCAGGTATTTGCTTCACTGTAACATGTGGGGAGAAATCCACATCTTTTTGCTTATATCTGGCCTGGAAGAGAACACACAACAGCCAGGTGGGAGAATACCTCTCTGAGAAAGCCCCTTTCCTATACTTGAATAATGATCACACTTAAATGTGAAGACATTCTATTCTTTGCAGCTACAAAATAAATCGAGAAAGAAATGCTTCATTAGAGTCGAACTCCATAGTAAAGCCAGTAGCACTGAAGAGCCATCTTTGCCCTGCTGATTTTAGTACTGTGTCAAAAATTCATGGAGATACGCACTTTCCTTCTGTCCTTCTCAAACTGCACAATCAAGACTGTTAGCAAGTAGCAACAAACCAAACAGATCGTATACCATTATTTAAATGCTTTGCCAGGTAGAACTCAGGCTTACGCTATCCGAAGGACAATCTACCACATTTTGCCCAACAAACCCATTTCTAGGTTCTTTCAATAATTCAGGTCTAAGTCCAAAATGTACTATTTGTTTATTCTGCAAACATAACATTACAGTTTTTATAAATAAATGTTTATGTTTCACTTATGTTTAATTAGAATAGGTTTTTATAATATTTTCCAGGTAATATCCAGACCCTAGGTTAGTCGTGTACAGAATAATGTTCTAGCTAAATATGTAGAAGTCGTGTAACTAAGGACACTTGCAATTCTACCAAAGTTTTCAAAAATTACATTGTATTTTGTTTTATGTTAGGACTGGTAAAATACTACACCATAGGACAACAAAAGTAACTTATTGTTATGGATCTGTCTTACTTGGAAAGTATTTTGTACAATGCAGAGTTGCACACGTGTATCAAGTCTGTTTTGCTAAGGCACAGAAAGCATGGAAATACAGATGAATGCCTTCCCTTGTGTCTGCTGTTATGTTTTTCACCCTTTCTATGCAACACCTCAAAAATGTGTGTGTGTAAGGCACTATTCACAAAGCTGTATTTTGACAGAGCTAACATACAAAGCAGCATAATGCTAGAAAACTCATCTAGGTTGTGCTTCATCTCAGACTTCAGCTCATCTATATGCTAATTTGAACTGGAAGCAAGTTGGTTTCTTTCAAAGACTGTACTCCTAATATCCTTTTAACACATAAATTAATATCATGATTTGGGGACAGGCAGTAAAAGTTGGTGCATTAGGATGTTCTGTAAATCTATTGATTGCTTCTTTCAGGGATACTACATCAAGCATTGGCTTCTCAGCTGAAAGGACAGCAAGGTCTGTCAGTTTGATCTGGCTCATTGTGCCACATATGCAACACTGGAGAGCATTAAATAACACTTCACAGATGCTAATATACAATAATAAATGGTACAAAGGAAGTGTCTATTTTTGCACTGGCAATTGAACCACTTATCACTGAAATACCATTATTTGCATGTGAAACCTACTCTCCAACACTTGTAACTATTGACTTCCAGACCCCTGTAGCATAGGAAAAGAAAAGAAGAAAACCAACACATATTTGTGAACGGCACTCTATTATCACTAGAAATTAGTCAAGAACCAGGAAGGATTTTACTTCACATGGGAAAAAAAAATAGAAAAAGGGGAGAAGATATTAATAAATTAAATTCACTTTGTGATAGAAAGTTGAAACAAAGATGCTCTTTAGGTCTTCAGATTTTTAGATCACATTTTCCTTGGAGAGATAGCCTACACTGACTTTTATCAAAGGTTTCTTGTGGAATGAAATTTTGTGGTTTGGTGGGGTTTTTTAAAATTATTTTCATGCTTTAAAGGTACAATTATTTACAGAAGAACATTCATCACACAGTTCAGATTGAATTTTACTTGAAACATTTTTTTAGTTAAAAATCCTAAAAATAAGCAGAAAGCTTTTTTATGTTGGCACAAAACCCTACTCTTCATGATACCAAATGGCAACTTGAGAAGTGCTAAGGGAGTGAACCTGCATTCGTATATGTTTACAATAACAAAGGATTTTACAATAACAACAAAAAGCCTGCTCACCAATACAAATAATTCAACTTTAGTGGAAATTCTCAAAGACAAATTTCACCAAAAAAGGCCCCAAATGACCCTAACTAATTGTCACAACCAACTCAGTGTGATTACCAGATACCTTATTTAAAATCTAAGCAGTGAATGATCTTAAACAAGAAAAAAAAAAAAAGGATTTTATGTCATCAATATTCATACATCTCTTAACTTGAAGATAATATCCTCTAATGAAATGCAAGGACACCACAAATGGCTACCCAATACACCTGCCTTCCTTCTAGAAAATCTTTTTAATAGTCTTTAATTTCATTGATCTGTCATCTCCCAGCACAGAACTCACACAAAAAACCCCCAAGTTTCATCACGTGATTAGCCTCTGGGGTTAGAATCATCCCAACTGGTAGATCAGTGTCATCTCTTGGACATATTGAAGTATTCTTTCTGTAACAAATGATGTGAGGCCACTATTTTTCCTTACTGCCTAGCTGCTAGCAACCCCACGGCTTCGTCAGATGAACATCCCCATAAGTACATTGCACATATATACTGTATTTATAAGTTGCATGGAGTAGACATGACCCTTCAATTTTAGCTATATGCAACAAAATGTAGCTTACAGATACTTGATCTATATTGGTGTGGTGGCAAACAATGGGAAAAGAACTCAGAATTGGTTCGTCTGGGCAGCAGGCTGAAATCCTGGGAGTCATACACTTGAAACCAAATGTAAAATGCTCACAAGGGGCATTCACATAAAAACTACAAACATAAACCAAGAGTAATGGAAAGGAGAGAAATGACTTTATAACATCCAGGTCCCAAACTACTTTGAAAATAAAAATATGAAATAGTCTTATTAATTAGAATCATCAATTAATTAGTATCCTTAGATTCATATCCTCAGATTCTTTTTGTAGGATGGCAATATGTATTTAAATGGTTCAAAGATTAATAAATAAAAAAAATGAACATAATCATTTTTACGAACTTAGATAGCTTTCCTCAGTTTGTGATTCCATAAAATCTCAAGTTCAATGTAGATATCATAATAACTTGTCATAAATGAAATCAAGCTTGAAATCCCTACATAATGAAAAGTGCAACAAATAACTCATGAAAAGGTGATAGATAGAGAAATTTAGACATATTTTGACTCTTCTGAAGGTATCTAACTATCTGTATCTACTGTATCGGAAAGCTAAACTCAGTTAAGATGTAATAAACAATGATATTACTACAACCTTTTTCTTTCTCCAGCAACAGTACAGTAACACATATAGAAGGATCAGAGCCTGTTTTGCACATAGCCTCTAACAACCTGTAGTAAAACTGTGTAGAAGTTGTCAGCTGCCATCCCCACTGCTTGGGGTCAATGCTGATGGGTACCATAACACCATCAATTAACTCACAGTATCTCTAAGTCAATATCAGTGCATTTGCATTTACATCCTGCAGTGTTTGACAGAGATTCATCTATAGGATTTAAACTGATACTAATTACAAATTAAGAGTTCATGCAAGTTTGAGGAAATCAAAGAAGAAATTTCCAATTACTTCAAAACTCTGCATGGATTTCTGTATTTAAGGAAATAGGTGGTTTGAAGTTGATTAAATCCTAAAAGTGTGGTAGAAAACGTTTGAGAAAAACTCTTCAAAAGCACAGAAAGTTACTATACAAGTCAGAAGGCCAGGACATAATACTTGCAGTAATAACAAGGTGTAATGAATCATGATTCTTGTTGCTATTTCACATGTTCCCTCTCTTCTGTTTGAATGTTTTAAGGCACATTTTAGTTGCTTTACAGAACCAGATTGATATAGTCAGAATCAACACCACTGATCCCTAATAACTAGCTGCTGCCAAATGCTAATATTAGCATATAAGTCTTCTCATCAAAGCAAAAGTATCAAAAGAATATTCAGGCTCAAGTATGACAATGAGTTAAAAGTCAGTCTGTTCTTCCACCAAGGCAGGGTAGCCCTATAGGCTAAACAAAGGAAATGCATTTTTTTTGAGCAAAGGATAAAAATTAGCAGGCCTCAAATATGCATATCTGGTAGGGAGCTTTACTAGACTGGAATCAACATAGTTCAGTATAAGCCTGAAGCTAGCTCCTGGTACCACCAGCTAAAATCACTGTTGCAAAACACAGCACAGGTAAGAACTACCCATGAGGAATTTCAATGTGTACTGCAGGTAGCCAAAGGGCCACCTAATAAAAAAGTCTAAACACTGAATCCCAGACATCAACTAATTGCAAATACACAAAGTGTAGTGCTTATTGGCTAATGAGCACTATATAATCAATTTAAATACTATATTAAGAGAAAAAGAAAGTGGAAGAGTTCTTACAAGTTATTTCCTTCTCATGGCAATTTCTGTGAGCTTCATTTTGTGCATGTGAACTGAAAGATAAATTCTTGAAAGTATCCATGAAAGTTAAAATCTATATCCTGCTCGAAACAAAAACCCAGTCAATATCAAAGATGAGATATACCAAATGAATTATACATAAGGAAAGTCGAATGTTGGCTTCAATGCATGGGCCAAGCCTTCAGGCCAGTATAAACTCATACCGCAAAAGCTTTTTGTACAGAGAAAGACAGATATTCTAATAACTCCTTAAAATAATTTTAACATAAGTATTCATAGCCAATCCATCTAATTCAACATATTTCAGGCAAATCATTAAAATATATTATTGCTCATGGCTTGTTTACAGCAGAATGCATGTCAGACTAAGGACTAGTTAGAATTAAAGAATAAACACAGGTAATTGAGCAAAAGAAAGACAGAGATTTTTTGGAAGAGTTCCTTGAATAGATAAATATGATCTCAAATTGTTGTTGGTGGGTGACCCTCTACAGGATCAATCTCTCCCCCTTTTATTTTCCTTTTGACAGCTCTATCAAACTAGGAGCGGTGCAGTGAGACATTAAAGGTTCAAGTGTCAAAAGCACACTCGCGTTACATGGCTGACTACCTCATCATCCAGAGCAGGCTGGACTCTTCTGGGAGAACTGACAGCCTAACAAAAATACCAGCAGAGAACTAAAAACAACCCAGTGGAAGCAGAGACTGATTGCATACATAGATTAAAGGATTTAAAGGACTAGGGAGAAACAACTGCCACTAAAGCCCTGTGAAGGCATCACCCCAAAATGAAGAGAAACAGGCATGTACCACAGTGCTTTTTGTTTTGGAACACCACTTGCTATTTCCAGAGTGAATCTGAGATATCTTCTCTCTTTCTCCACACCTCCCCCATTTCCATTACCCAACCTGTCCCAAACCTGCCAAGCACAAAGATTCATGCCTTCATCACTTCTGAGACAAGTTGCTAAACTACAGAGAGAGGTCACATGTTGACTGATATATAGCCAAAGTTATAAAGTAATGATCCTGTGGTATTTCCTAGTCAAAGCAGAAGAAAGAGGAAAGAATAAGATTCCACTGTCTACATTACCCAGGTATGTTTATAAAGACACAGTATTCAAGCAAATACCTTCATCTTGGAGGAAAATTCAAGAGTCAAGCAAAATGCAGTAATACTAAAGCATAGACTATAAATAGAAAGATACTAACAAAAACTAGAAGGACTTCTAGTGGCAGAGGGTAATTTTTTCTCTAAGCCCTTCTCATATCAAAGTTAAATTCATCTCTACATTTGAGAAAAAGATGACAGAGTTGCAAAAGCAGATGCACTGCATCTTCACAGGAATCTTGCAGAGCGGGCAACGTGAAGCTAGTAGACACATTAAAATGAAGAATAGATCTCAGCTTCAAAGGAAAAAGAATCACTCTCGGATTTACAATAATACTGTCATATAACATCATATTTAAAGAAGACAACATAAAAGGAATCAAAATACGTATCTTGAAGTATAATGGGCTTTATTCCTTTAGCCTTGGATGTGGAAAAAATGGAAATGTGAGAGGCAAATGACACAAAGCTTTCACTAGCTTGGGAAAGGTGGTCCACCAGTTTTAAAAACTTTTTTTCTGGCTGGGAATATTTAAGCTATGCATTTATCAAAGTATCTCTGAACATAGCCTAGAGTCCATGGAGTTTGCTTCAAACAGAATAGGCACTTTTAAGCTGCCAGTAGACCATGTTGCTTATCTACACGAAGACTTACTACAAAGCCCAAGAGAGTGCTGCTGTTACCTCCTACCTGAGTGCAGCTGATTAAGCATGTCCTTGACAGAAATTGTCTGTGTAAGTGACTTTTAGCTTCCAGAAACTTAGCCAAACTAAGAAGTCATCCTACAGGCAACAGAGCAGGACAAAGAAATGATAGTTCTTTGAATTTTCTTCAAATCTAACTCTTCAAGAGAGGTTTGGTAACCCCAGGTAACAAAAACAAAGTCAATTGATTGTACATTCCCGCACTCCTCATCTACACTGCCCTTCTCATCTTCTGGAGTCACAGGCTGAGGTATAACCATACCAGAAAGATAGGAAACATCCACTGGTGTGCATGGTTTATCCTTTTTCTTTCCTTCTCCTTAGCAAGTGCATTGCAAAGTGGACTGTGACATACTTTAGGAGAAACAGAGGATCAAGGACTACTATATTAAGATTTGAAGTGACTACAGGCACACGGGAACTTCTGTGACTATTTTAACAATGCCGCAAGAGCTGCCTGTGTCTAAATGGCTCAGATAAGAGCTATTTTCAGAGTGGGGGGGGGGGGGAAGCAGGATTTATGATTGTGTTTTGTCCTGGATCACACTAGGAAGATGTCTATTTTAAGCATACAATCCTTTATTCAACCTGGTTTCAAGTGGTTATTTTGAATGCATTTTTCCTCCCACTTACTTTTTAATGATAAGCTACTTCCTTCACTCCGTCCATGCAGAAGTCTTAAGAGATATGAAGAAATGTGGTTTTCCCTTGGTATGAATGGTTCTACCTTGGTATGAATTGCTACTTTGAACATCCCAAGATAGTGGACTAGTCAAAAGATGTATTTTGACCACCACCCTGCATGTGACCAAATTGAAAAGTCTTTCAATTTGTGGAGCCTAACAGCCATCGTACAAGAAATAAAACTCAAAACTGAATACATAAGCAGGAAGTACGTCAAACCGCTAAAGTGAACATTTTACTTAAAAAGCTAAACTGCTGATTGACTTGATCCAGTCTTGAATTTTTAGCTTGCCAGTTCATTCAATAGGGACAATTTTAGATACTCATACATCTCTATTTGGGTTAGAAAACTTTCTTATCTCAATGGGGCATCCAATGTATCAGATTTAATGCAGGCCCAGATTTGTTGTAAACCTGCACGAGGCTATTTGGGGAACTGAAATTTTGTTAGTGGGTTTTTTAATCCTGTGTGTGCAAATTACACTCAGATTTCAGCCATTTCAGTGTTGACTGCTCTTGCTACACTGGCCTTATTGTCACAGTTCTATGTAGCAGATGTACTGCAATTATCCCTAATGCCTAATGTGTGTCTCTTTATGTCCCTAGTGCTTTCTTAATTTAATGGAACAATTTTTAAAATCATGTTTAAGTTTGCGTGTCAATTTGAAAAGCTTGCTTTTTTTTTTTTTTTTTTTAATCGAACACAAAATGAAGGCCAAGGACAGACTTGATAGAGCTTCTCTCTAGATAAAGGAGGTTTCACCTAAAAATCTCACAAAAAAGAGTTTTACTTACTGTTGTAGAATATTCTTTTTTCTTCAGTCTGATCATGTCAAATCCAGTTAATTTCTTTAATCTTAATCCTGAGAAATTATTTGTGTGGAAGTGACTAAACTCTTCCTAGATGTGAGGGGATTAATGCTTTCACTGATAATTCCCCATTAAAATACTACAGAACCTACAACAAATGCAGTAAAATCACGTAAGTGCACTAGTAGAAATGGGTAGTGCACCAGTTTGGCTGTTCTTAGGTAAAGCACCACCTGAATTCAGTTGTAAAGTCTTGAACAGTAAAGCCTTTATCCCTGATGTAACAGAAATCAGGTTGGACTGTATTCTGAAAAAAAAAAAACCAGACCAAACAAACTAAAAAAACCAAACCAAACCAACCAGCCAAACAAACAAAAAAAAAAGAAACCAAAAAGACCAACAAAGCCCAACAAACCAAGCAACCAAAAAAACCCAACATGTTATACACAGACTGTTTCAATTATGAACAAAGTTTGCAATTCTAAGAAATTGTAATCTGATAAGGTTATGGGTTTTTTCTGCACTGAAAAAGAAAAAAAACAAGAAATGTAGTAACTTCTTGTCTTTGAGGCAATTTGTCAAATACATTAAATTAGAAAAATGTTTTCTTTATCACCTCTTGTTTCTGGTGTACTGGAGCTTTATTATATTCACATCTTTTAAGTCACACAGATTGGAGATAAATACACATAATAGAATAGTGTTAACTTATTATCTCAAGAACAAATAACCATTTCTTTTCATTTTCTTTTCAGATTCACAGTTTTTCTTCTTTAATCCATTAAAGTAACTGAAGAAAGATGTCTGCTTCTGTAAATATCTTACTTCTTTTATTCCCAGTAGATTTCACGTAATCCTGAAGTGAGAGTTACTTCTAGTAAGAAACAGAACGAGTAACAAATTATAAATGTAATAAAACTATGCAGTACCAGAAAACTTATTATACAATATATTTGTTCCCTGGGTCCCCAGGGCTTTTCTTTCGAAAAGAAAAAAGAAAAACAAAATCAGAGCAAACATGCATTTCTTTTGCAACCAAACGAAGGAAAAAAACCTTGAGTTTCATTTGCAGCTGCTAAAATTAACAAAGTGCACTTACCATCTGAGGACCTAATCTATCCTTATGAAAAAAAATAAACCCAAATTGCTGGGTGGCAAATGCATATATCCACAGTAATAGACTAGCCAAGGTGTGTCCTCTAGTTTATTCTGAAAAAAGCTGAAGATCAATTTTCTTGTACTGGAAGGTGTTAATGGCCACTATCAAGGAAATCTTTGATCTATATATATTATTAGAGACCAAGTTCAACTCAATTAGGTGTGATAAGAACTCCTTTCAAGCCCAGAGGAACAATGAAGACTCCTTACAGCACAGAGAGACAAATCCAACAGGGCAGACTATTTTTTTTTCTCCCTTTGGTACTTTGTACCAAAATGCTTACGGTACACTTTCAGATTCAGTTTTTCTCTCCTTACCATCCCACCTCCCCTATGCAAAAAATCCTGCTGCTCATTTAAGCAACTGTAGACTAAATTCAGGATCTGTTTCTGTTCCCTGGAAGTGCTTTAGCTGCTTTCACCTTGCTATGCAACCATTTTGCAGTGTGTCTTCAGCTGTAGCATTGTCACGAGTAACAAGAAACAAAACCAGGAACCCTCTATTCCCTGTCTCTGCCCTTTTTTCTCTCTCTATGAGGCTTACATCAACTATTGCTGGCTATTGAAACCTGCTCTGCAAGTTGATAGGGTAGCTTGTACAAATTCCCTAAACCCAAGCATTTTACAGAACTGCTAGAAAATCATCATAAACATAAGGGTAGCTAGGACACATCAAATGAAACAGTATTCATAAGGAAAAGTGTTTAAGCACAGATAAAACTTACATACCATACAGAGTGCAAAACCCACCTGCCTAGACATATCTTAGGGTCAGAAAACAAGGAAATAGGAAAAAAAGCTATCAAAGATAACTCTAAAAAAAGATAAATTAATAGAGAAGCAGACCTTAGCCTGGAAAACTCCCACACTTGCTTCCCTGAGAGTTAAGAGAACAACATAAATCCGCATCACTTTGCACTTCTCAACCCCTTGTCACCAAAGCATCTCCAAACAGCTCACAAGTAATGATTCAGAACCATTGCACACAGTCCTTCAAAACAGAGGCAATATGTATTTTTGACCCTGTTTTACAGATAAGGGGAACAATGCATGAACGGAGTGAAGTCAATTCAAAGGACTTGCAAACATGCTTTCTGTTAGCCCTGGATTTAACCTCTTTAATGATAAAGAAGTCTTAGACAAGGAAAGTCTAGTTCTGGTTTTCAATAACATCATGTGCTTGATATAAACAAAGTTACTAAAAAACTTGCTCCTTTTGATTCATATCCCAGAGGTAATTCTTAGGCAAGTGAATAGCTTCTCCAAGCACAAATGGCACGACTTGCACAAAATTAAAAAAACAGGGCATCTCCCGGGCAAAGCATCCTTAACTAAGTTTTATAGTAAAGCAACAGACTAATTTTCTGCAGGAAGTTGTTTTCCGATTTATAAGACTAATCATAAAAGCTATTTGAGTTTGCAGATGGAAAAAGAATATATAATTTTACTCTTGCTTTTTTTCTTGGCCAAGACCAGAATTTTCAAAGATCTTAAGGGTTTCTATAACCATATATCAATATACATAAAAGAAAGATCATGTGCAGTCATTCCTATGTGAGTTTCTGCATTTGTATAATTAGCATAGAGCCCTTCTGTTGCTGCATTCCAGAAAGTGGTTATGTTTTAATGGAAAAGGTAGTGTTCATTCAATGCAGTTGACTGCTAGAACTAAATTTTAGAAAGTGGCATACTTATCAAATAGTGCAGCTTCCCACCTTGCCAGTGCTTGATACTCAATACTTCATTTAAACCTTAATATTCCCGTTTGTACTCAGAGTGTCTATTAGAGCAATTGTGCAGCAAATCACTGAGAAAAAAAATGTTTCTTCTTCCATATGCATAGACTTTGTCACCAGAGGTCAACAATTAGTATACAGACCTATTATTAATTTTAATTAATTTCTAGAAATAATATTTGTGAATGTGAGTATTCACAATTTATGAGCTGATATTTAAAATCTGTGAAGTAGCCCACTCGACTTACGTCATAAATTACAGAGTACATTACTAGCTCATGAGTGGAAAAGAGTATGACTTAGAATAGATTGTGTGAAATGTCATATATCCTAATCTGAAAATTTAATATTAAAATTCCCTAATTATTTAAAACTTGCTGTGTATGAATTCCCCTGCCAGAAAAGTCCTGGAACATATATAAAAAGGAAAAACAAAGAAGGAGATTGCAGTTTCAAAGCAAAACCTTTTGAAATTCAAACCATTATTTGTGGAAAGAAAAAAAAATAAAATTACAGTATTCAACCCCCTGTAGATATAGACAAGGAAAAAGGCGGGGAGGATGATGACTTGCACTGAGGGACATGCAATGGCTTCAGCATTAACACAGACTGAGTCACAGTTAGAAGTAAGTTTGTCATTCCCAGTCTCTTTTCTAACATTATAAAATTGCTGTTTCTTCCTACTCCATGCATGCAGAACACAGATATCCAATTATTGCTAATTGGTTTTGCTTCTCCATGCATAGTTAATGCAACCTTATTTATACAGAGCAATCAACTCCCTTCAGGTATGCCAAACTTTTTAGTAGCATTCATACAGTATATCATTAATTTTAAATCTATAGAATGCATTGCAGATATCCTGAGACAACATAAGAATCAGACCATCTGACAAAACGTGGAAAAAAAATAAACAACCTGTTTCTGTAAATGTTTAAATATGCATTTGCTCTTTTCCACCAAGATAATTCCATTATGGATGCTTAGCATTGTGTGGACAGATGTATCAGCCAAAACCCCTCAGAGAAACAAAACAGGCAGCAAAAAATGAGCAGAGATACCATCCTATACCCTAAAACATGCCAGAGAAATAAACTACAATAAACCATGACACACAGAAGTTTTTATACAAAATTATGTCTTCACTTTTATTCCCATGAATGTTTTGCATGAACACATCTAAGACTTCACACTATCAATGCTTTTTTTATAATTATGTGCAAGAGTTTACAAAGGGACTCTGCACACACTGCAAAGGTAACATGCAGCTGTGATTTGATTGATTATGACAACAGGTCTTAAGTCATCAGTGCGAATGCCACAAGTAATGCTGGAATTACAGCAGATTCTCACACAAATTCACCTGCACCTGCCCCTTACCCCCTGTCTTCACTTCTGGCCAAGATCGTAACTGTGATCTGTCTCGCCACATTCAGGAGCCTCAATACAGGTGTTTGAATGCACGTTCATGTGCTTTTCATTGTACAAAACTTACTGAACACTTTTGGGCTACATAGGAGAGGCAGAACATCTCTGCACTGTTCCCCTGTGGCAATACAGAACAAATTGGAAAACAAGATAGCTGACCAAAAGATTTGGGTTCAATGCCTGCGTTTAACAGATAATACATTTCCTTTGGTTATTGTTGATTCTTCTAATGTATACGGATTGATATGCCCTCCAGAAATATTTCATTTTTCTGTTCCAGAAATCTAAATCAGCTGATAGCTGCATTCAGATATCTGACAGTGCAAACAAGCACTAGAAACCCAGTGGCTAGAGAGTTTCTGATAGCAGCATTTACCCAATTAGCCCTCAACTCACCGTTTTGAAAAAGATTAGAGAATGTGCAATTCCCTTCCTGCTTTAAAACACTGAAAACACACTCTAGGAGAGTGCTGGGAGGCAATATCAGCCTTTCACCATCAATGGTGAAACTAAAACTTGAAGAAGTGCAAAGCCAGTGGTGTTAAGCCACTGTGCACTCCCCTAAACTGACCTGCCACACCTTCCCTCCAGTTGGCTTTGAGGCAGTTCTGCATCATTCCCCAAACAAGCAGCTGAAGCTACTCCTTTCTGTCCCACGAGGGCATCTTTCAATACAGAAAACTCAGACCACTGGCAAGTCAAATTATGGTAAAACAACCCACCCCCTACTCTCCATCACGCAGTACTGATTCCTTTTCATGCAGTGTCACTTTCCCAGGAAGGTTCAGTCCCTGATGGGTGTTGGTGGCCACCCTGGGGACCACGCTGTGCCCTGCCTGGCCAGCACACCTTCAGCATCCAGGGACTTCACCTCCACAGAGCATGCCCACTACTCTTGGGAAAACCTCCTTCCCACTGCCCTGTAGAAAGGACAGCCAAGCTAACAGACTTGCTGCCAAGCTGTCAAGCAAGGCAGCTTTCTTTGTGCCACTTGGCTTTATTTACTCTTTCGAAAGTGCAACCCAATAGCTGTATTAGACTTGAGAAAAACCAATTAGGCCCTCTGTCACATGGCATAAATCAGAAGTCATGCCATATAAAGAAATGCTGTGAAATCAGCAGAGACAACAAAGGCAGAGGCAAACTCAAAGGTAGCAGCTGTGCTGGCCACCTGAAAACATCATTTTAATTTTGTTTTGCTCAGCTATAGACTTGGCTACCTCTGACAAGTGTTGGCTCAGTATGCAAATGTCAGTGCTCTCCACTCCCTGGCTGCTTTTGGTGTATGCCTTTCACATGCAAGCAGATACCTGTTCATTTAACTCACATAATGCAAATCAGTCCTTGCAAGTGCAGTGGCTTATTCAGAAAATATATAATTTGAAAATTAGTCCTATGCAGCCTGCAGATGTAAGGTACAGTATATTTTTCTTTTAATGCTCTTAAAGATAAGCATGATGGTTAATAGAATTATCCCTTTTTCTGGTCTCTGACCCACTGATACCATACTCAGAAAATACTTCCATCATAAAAGGCTCCACGTTTATTGCTTTCTGGGGGTAATAGTTTGTCTGAAGAGCAACAGTTTCTTAAGTGTTCCACCATTTATCATTTAGAATACCACATTTCCCTCCCTTGTGGTCAATAGCACTGTCACGGAGAACCAGCTTAATTGAGTAGATATTGACAGTCTCTTTGTTTGAATTGAGGCACGTGAAAGTATATCTCAAGTAGTGTTGATGGCATTTAGGTGATTTACGTCTCTGGATGTCTTTCAAAATCCCACTGTTATTTTTACTAAATGGCTTAGTCTAATAGACTTCCCTAGGATAAAATCAAGAGGTATGGACCCAGAATTCAGTTCCATTATTCCTTTCCTCGTCTTCTCATGCACACTTTATTTAAGTGTGAGGACATTTGAAAATGAAAAAAAGAAAGTCAAAAGCATAGGTCTACAGTGACCCTTAATTACTGGAACTGACTGTTCATGATGATTGCACAGTATCACTCCAAGTAGTACTGGTTTGAGTAGCCTCATCTCCACTGTACCAAACAAACTCTGTTTCTTTGTTTCTCTACTACCAAATGTGTGCCCCATTCAGAACATCATGTATACCAGTTCTAGCATGAATTTTGCAAAGGCTTGCTTGCCAGTCTGTTTGGACAGCAATGTTGTGCTGTGTCATGCATCCTGCTCTGTACAACAAACACTCTGGGGTACAAGCATTAATCATCTTGACGTACCTGTTTTGGTGTTGAATGAGGAACCCATGCCAAAGCACGTTTATGAAATTAATGGTCTCAGGTTTACTTTACTTTGAGCCTTAGCAGAGAAAGATCAAGTGATACATTGTAAAACCCCAAAAACATGGGTTTAGCCAAAGAAAGTCTAAGACACTGGTCTCCCCTTTGCCCTACTACATAATCTTAGGGCTCCTGACACCTACCTGCCTGAGAGTTTATTCTGATCCTCTCTAGTTTCCTTTACCTTGGCTTTCAGGGATAGTGTCATTGTGCAGCCTGTCATTCCAATTGCCTCTTTCTTTCTGCACCCATGAGTTCCACATAAAAACTAGCATACATGGCTCCCGTGGGAGTCTCTTTCTCATACCAGCTATCACCTTTCGCTCTAGGGGAAAACACTTTGTGGAGAGTGCTACCTCACTTCCCTGTCATCTCTCCACCAGGGATTTGGAAGGGAATTGTCAGGCTGTCTGCTGGAAGGCAATGAACTCACAAAAGCTGCCTGTTGCATTGCATGCATAGAATTAGATGGAAGACAGAGAGCCAATGATGACAAGGTGAAAGGTATGGCAGATGCAGTCCCTTACTGCCCTGGGGTAATAGTGATGCATCCAGCTTTGCTTTGTGTCCTTGAAAGTATCTGGCATAGGTAGACAAGTCCTAGCATGAGCTATTGCAAGCTTTAGCCTCAACAATTAAATCAATACATCTTTAAAACTGCATCTCCCTCATCCTCACAAAGAAAAATTAGAAACATGATATCAAGTCTGCTTAACACTGCCTGTTGAAAACCAAGCCACAGTGGACTTGTCCTGGAGTTAAGCTGTCCTGACAAAGTAACATGAACAAATAATTAGCCAGCTTTTATTAAGCCATGTTTTTTAGCATCATTTTCTACTCTCATGTAGTCCTAATCAAGAGCCAGGGCAGGGAATGTCACTGAACTCCAGACTCAAGAGACCAGTTAGCATTTGAATGTGCGAAGCATACTCTGAATTTCCCAGTTTTATGTTCAGTGACTCAGTGGCCGGGCTCCATCTGACGTGCAATTCTATTGACTGCAACAGTTCCTGTGGATTTACCCTGGGGATGTATTTTGCTCAAAAGGATTAACTCAGAAGGGAACTTTCCCCTGAAACAAGCAAAATAAAAGAAATAGTGACATGGAAATCCTATTAGTGGTTCCTGCCATTATTGATTAACAGGCTAAAGACAACCACTTTCTAATAATCTGTTTACTAAAACCTAATGGTTGCTTCCTTCCTAGTGCACATAGGCACTGATCCTTGTGGTGTACAAGCAGCACATTAATTACCTCCAGGAGCAAGAGCTCTTTCCAAGTGCTTTTTATTCAGCAGATTCCAGATGGGCAAAATCAAACATCACAGGTAGTTCTAGGAGGAGGTGGCTAATCCATGGTGCTGAATAGAAGCTAAAAGTGAGCTATTGAAGCATGGAATCTGCTACAATGACTTAAAGCAATAACCTACTAATAGACTATCGCATCTGTAGAACCAAGTGATGCTGTAATTTCGGGAAGGGAAACAGTTCAGTTTTCATTAATGCATACACTACTGTTCTGAAGTGTCATTTAGATTATGAAGCATCGTCAGTAAAAATTTGCATAGATAACTACACCCTTGTATGAAAAAGGGTGTTCTGCATTTTCAAAATGTCACAGAACAACCCTTTAAAAAAAAAAAAAAATCAAGTAGGAATGACAGTAAGCTCTCTTTATTATGCTGAAAATCAGCCTACAAATACTTCATACATCTGCTTGGGTCTATTACATTTATTTTCTGAAAAGATTTAGAAATCAAAAAGATTTCTTAAAGGTTTTCTGGAATAGAAACCGTAAAAAGAGAATGTTTTACAGGACTGAGAGCACAGCCATGTGCGTTTCATTTATAAGCTATACATACTATGCACTTTAAAAATCTGCATTTTCAAACAGATCTTGGAACACTTTACATTGTTGATACTATTCAAAAAATGAATAAAAATGAAAATGTCACTATAAATAAAGGATTTTTGCCAGCCACTATTAATATTTAAAAGCTCTGTGTGTGGTTTTATTAACTTGAATAAGAACTTTCAAAAAAAATTTGTTTACATAAATTAAACATTCCTTTGCTACTATAGATATTTTACTTTTTCTGCTTCAGTTTTCTGATTATTAAAAAAAAAAAAAGAAAGAAAAAAAAAAGGAGGTGAGGAGCTAGAGGGCAGATAGATTTCATGCAGACGAATTCTAATAGACCTTCGAGATATATAGCTTCTTGTTAAAAATTCATGCAGGCCAGAATACTAGAAGGTCAGAAAATGTCTTTGAAATTCTGCCAGAGCTCTTTTTGATAATTCATTCAGGTTTTAAAAGGGAAAATTCCTCATTAAAAAAGACCTAATGCTTATTAATTTATACTCCTAAGGCAGAGGCTGAATATTAAGCAGTGGACTCTGTTAATCCATTTATTAAATATCAAAGACCATATGTTTTCACCCTGTGTCCTTGCTTATTGATTAATTGCCTTAGACCTATATGGGTAAAAGCAGAAAAAAAGTTCCTTTAAAGGTAAGTCTCTAGACATTTTCTTAACCTGGTGGAAACTGTATCACTCTTTTGTGTACAAAAGAGTATCTTAAAGAACCAAATCTCCTCTGCCTTCAGGTACAACTCTGTAATCTACTGGCTCTGGCCGAATAAAGATTCCCTTTGCTGAAATTTATGGTTACCCTTTGTAACAAAATGATAATAGCTCCTACAGCACTGATTTCTGGTTTCCTGGTGAACACGTTATTGGACATTAAGGCTTCTCTGTGCCCCAGAAACAAACAATAGCTTCTCTGCTCTGTGCTGGGACAGAGCAAGGAACCAAGCACTTTTCTCATTCTTAACACTATTATCAACCTCTCTATACAATTGCAGAGTTCTAAGTACAGTTCAGATGGAGCCTGGGTTCTGGTCCACAAGTCAGGCTATAAACCCTATAAATCAATTGTTTTTCACAATTATTAAACAATCTCCATTTTGCCCAGAATCCACATACTACCAAAGCCGGAGGTGACACAAGCAACAGGAGTGCTGGCGTTTTCAGCAAATGTGTGGGTTACTACAGTATTTTGTAAGGATAAGGTTTGCTACTTGTACATCTTCACTGTATCACTGTCAGATGACAAGAAGAAAGGCAAGATCATGTCCTGCATTCAATTTGAGGTCTATTAAAGACGACTCAAGGTGCTACTGGTTCACAAAGAGTCAAGCCTGAACTATGAATCTTTTCTGAAATCCAGTGAACATAGTAGTCAAACATCTATTTTCACTTCTTTTGAATAACCTCTCATTTCCCAGAACTGAGAACTAAGAAAGCATGATCTCAGGTAAATTAAGAAGGTTATATCAAGAATAATTACTGACATGGAGAAGTATGACATTAAACAGCAGAATAGCCTTCCAAGCAATTGAAACTCTCTTCACAGAAAAAGGAAACAAAAAGCATGTGAGTGAAGAGCCAAACAACAGATCACCAGGAGCAATCATAATTAATACCTTCAAGATCATCAAGTAATATGCTGATGCACATTACCTTGTAGATAACACAAAGTCCTACCGGGAGAAACATGAAGGCAGCAAGCCCTGGCACAGGCTGACTTGGCAAACCTTTCTTTCTCTGACTGCAGAGGGGAAAAGCCCCTCAAGGAGAGGGTACCATCACTCTGCATGTGTGATTGTGCCAGCAGGAAAGCTTTCCAGACAGCATTGCTTGGTTACTGAGAAAGTGATAATTCTTTTTGCTTTTTTAAAACTATGTGATGCTCATCTTACTGCTAATTTTCAATTGCCTGCTAACACAGCTTAGAAGTCTACAGAGACTTTTTCTTCTTTTCTTTATTTTCTTCTTTTCTTAAGTGCTTCAGTAGTCAGCAGACAACTAACAACATGGCAGATGAGTACTAGCAGAGTTGAAACAACATGTTGTGTGGGGAAAAAAACTCAACGACCGTGTAGCAACAAAGCAAGGAAAATCCACAACAACAAAAAAAAAGAGCCTGTAACAGAGAGAGAATGAGGGCACTTCAAATTGACACAGTATAGAGGACTTTAAGGTGTTTTTCTTCTTCTGTGAGGACTGCTGTGTTCAGTCACTGCTCCCTCTGCTAATTCTTGCCGCTCCCTCTGTTGTGCCAGTACAACTATTTGTGTGACTGTGAAGTGAGTAAGATCAGGGAATTGATCCAAGTTAAAAATAACCTAGGAAAAAAAAAAAAAGAAAAAGGAAAAACTCAAAGCAGCTGCCACTGGTGCCAAAAAGAAATGTCAGGCAAGTCACAGACTCACCAGGGTCTCTCCTGAGCCCACAATTTCAGAACAGTTAGATTGGCATGGTGTTCAACACCTACCTGCAGCCTGGACAGACAGAAGCACACAAGCCTGTCCTATCACAGGGACATGATAGACATAGGCAACAGCAGGTTTTGAAATCAAAGTCCCAAATACCAATATCAGGACTTGGGGATATAAAAGCATGAACACAAGGTGTTAAAACATCAACTGAGATGGATAGAGCACGGGTGCAAGTCTTGTCATTATTGCCTCACTTCACCATTCAGATAGTCAAGGTGCAGACCTGCTGTTTCAAGCTGGACTTCCAGACATCTCTAAACTGCCACCTCAGGGAGTTCTTCCCAAAAGCAGAATTTTCAAAAGTAGAAACCAAAACACTGATCTCCATATGCACCATGACATACTCAGTGTGTTCTAGGTTAGGGGATAGAAGAAATTGTCTTCATCAGGAAATACCTAGTAAGCACTCAGAAACTATGATAGAGCAGGACATTTCAAAGGCAGAATATTCTTTAACAGAGTCTAACCCCTTCTCCAGTAGTAATGAAACACAGATTCAGTTCCAGTAAATGGTTCCTGTGTACAGAATGGCCTCACTTTTTATCAAGTTGAGGTCTACTTTACATGTTAATAACATAATTCTCTATGAATAGAGGAAGCATCTTTCTGCTTATAACATGATCTTCAGCATGGCATTCAGTGACGGTCACCTGCTCACCACATCCCAGATGAACTGTGGAATTTATTGCACATTTTCTGAGCTCAGCAGACAATGCTTTCCTGATGTACAATCTGCCAGAAATATCCAAACCGGTACCAGATCTATAACATAGGCTTAATGGTATGAATGAAACCAATTTATTAAGAGATCATCGTATAGAATCTATTTTGGTGTCTGTTTCTATGGTTCAGATAACAATTTCTGATGATAATAAGCTCAGCCTTAAATGCACACATGCCATGATCATGCTGTGTAAGTTTAAAAATGCTACTTGTCTGCCTGCCTGTTTAGCTGGCAGTTTTACCCACTAGGAACACAAATGATTTAAAACCCAGATGCTGAGCAATTTGAGATGCAGAAACACCCTACAGTGAAGCAATTATTGCCTTGGAGAGTCTTATTATCCTCATCATGACATGAATTCTACAGAAAGTAAACATGCCTTCATTGTTATGTATTTCCCAAACCACAGTATTGTAAATAGAAGTTTTGAAAGAAGTTTCTCATTCCTAAATGTAGATCTCACCGTCTTTTCTCCTTGCTTAGAGGGGCAATGAATGCCTACTGTTTTCCTGTCATATTTTATTGGAATCCCCCTCCAGCCCATAAACCTAAAAAAACAGCTGAGGCATGGGGTTTTATATGCTACTGACCAGAGAGTACAAACATGAGGTAGCTTTCAGAAGTAAACAGATCCTGTCACTACACCCTGACCAGCTTACTCTTGATAGCCACAACCTAGTGGTGTAGCACATTTGGTCAGATGGCATTAGCCACAGAGCTGTGCAGGAAAGGCACTAGCACTCTAGCTTAAGAAGAATATAACCCATGGGGCTTTTAAAGCCAGTTTAAATCAATAATGTTCATGACAACTCTCTTATGGAATAGATTTCTGAATCAAGAAAAAGATTCTTTTCGCCGTAGAGCAATGCACTTGTATAACATTACTATCTTGCCCATGCACTATGTTTACTGTATACTTGTTTCCCCCTGTCAATTAGAATGCATTGAGGCAAGTGGCCTGTTGACTGGACACCAATGATTGCAGACCTGGGATATATCTTTGGTGCCATCTGATCATACCCAGGTCACCTGAGCACAACTCAGAAATGTAGTATTCAGGTATTTACAGCACAGCAAGGACATGGATTAACAAAATACTCTGTGCATTGGGCAGAAATGTACAGACTGCCTTTAATAAAACTGCAGTGCCCCATATTATTTTTGAACAATACTCAAAACCTTTGCTGAGTCATCTAAGAAATTCCAAACTTAATGACTAATTGAGAGTGTTGTTTAATCTTTACATGGATTACTCTGTGTCCTTCCATCCAAAGCATAAAGGACAGACATATACTTTTGGACTCGTTTTAGCATGTAACAAGTACCCAGTACAGGAAAATGCTAATGTAACAGCTCTATATGAGGCAGCACATGTGTGCAAATTGCATTGGATCAAATGCTCATTCTCTTCTACTTTCAGCAACCAGCTGCTTCCTCCATTCTTAAGACCAAAATCACAGAGGAAAAAAAAAAAAAAAGGGAAAAAATCCAAACACATTACTCTGTGTCTGAAGTGAATGAGCAGTACAATAGGTAATAATTACAGTAGTTAATCTAAAATACAGATATAATCATTAAACTGAGGCATCCAAGGATATGGGTTTTTTTGTACTAAACTACACAATAAGTTCCAAAAAAGTCATAGGGATCCCTCTTTTTCTTTAGAGGACACAAACTTACGAGGCCTCTTTGGCAGATACATGCCCCAACCGTTGTGCTGTTACATATCATGGTTACAGCAGACATACTGTGGTTAGTGTCAGTTCTTCCTGTAGAAGTTATTCCACTAAACATGATAGTCACAAACAGGAACGAAGACTGAATAACTATAAAGACTGCATTTTCTACATTTTACTACATTTTCTACATTTGGGCAGAAATGTATCTACTGCATTTTATTTTCTACAAAGGTAGAAAATACAATTCCCAGTTTCTAATGCACAAGCTAACTGTATTACCCAAAGTGGGACAGGTTCAACTGAAGGAGAAAAATACTGCACCTAGAATATGAGACTGCAGAGTCATTTCACGATTTGGGAGTTCTTCTGGGATATGGGAGCTTACATTCCATCCTACAAAGCAAGCAGCCTAACTGCTTAGATTATAATTAAATGAGATTCAACTGGAATTCTCAAATAGTTTCAGGTTAAGACAGAAACACATCAAATATTCTATAAAAATATTTGCTAGTACCTACCTGAAATTTGAAGTTGTGGTAGGTCCATTAGCTAATACTGTTCAGATACAGGAAGTGGACTCTAGATTTCATAGCAGCACGAAGCCAAGTGCTTTGAGTAAGGCAGGATATTGTCCCATGCCTGTGGCTTAGCCCTCTGGTGTGAATCAATAATAGTTACTGTAAAAGAAGAGCTCCTGTGCTGTAGGAAATTAAGAGTGAAAAATCAATTCAACTATTTAAATTCAGACACATCTCTCCATTGTAAAGGAACAGCAATAAATTTAAGAGCATACAATATTTTAATCGTTATAGTTGGATGTATAAAACAATGTAGTTCACAGATAATTCCAAATTTCAAGTATTCCCATTTTCTTATCATCTGAATCCCAAGATCAGCCAAGTCTCCCACTCGATCAGAATCAACAAGCTGACTAAAGAAAAGAGAAAGTGCAGAGAACATTTTATTAGTCGAGTGAAGCAAATGATCTAATCTCTTCATGATGCACATTTGTCATCACCAGGGAAGGAGGATAGATGGTACGAGCACTCTCCAGAATGCTTCAGTTCTGCTGTTGGTTTGCAGCATATTCTGCTTTATCAAGATATTTAGCTTTTAACAAATGCCTAATAAGAACCAAAGCAGTTCTGTAATTAGAGCTAATGTTCTCTTGTTGATGTCAGCAATGCCAATGCAAAGCAAGAATACTACTGTAATTTAATTTTGAAGAATTCAGAACTGAAATTAAAGCTGGCTGCTTTGCAGCAATCACAGGAGTGTAGCATCCTTCATTCCAATATGTTCTAGTGCATAACACAATGTAGGTTAAATAAGCAATAATGTAGAAAGCAAGAACAGAACAAGTTACTCATTATCTGGATAATGCTAACTAGTTTATATATGTTGGAAAAAACAGAACAACAAGAACAAAAGATTTTGTAAAGGACCTTGCCACTTTTTCCTAAATGTCCTCTTTCACGTTCGGCCTGAGTTGCCCAGTGCTCATATCCAAGCTTGTGAATAGCCAACAAAATATTTAGGGCTGTTCCTCAGAAAATTAATACAAGAGAACACTGTACTGTGCTTAGTGAATTTATTTTTCAACACACACACACAC